>JARCFY010000185.1:0-76000 GCA_029233225.1 Lepidodactylus listeri | reverse complement strand
GTTAGGGTTAGAGAATTCCACAAAAATAGAAGAAGAAATGGGTCAAACGACCCAAAAACTAGAGAGAAGCCACGAGCTGTTATGAAACTCGACTGTCGTCCACCCAGTCTAGGGTTAGGGTTAGGGTTAGGGTTAGGGCTAGGGCTAGGGCTAAGGTAAGGGGTAAGGTTACGGCTAGGTCTACGGCTAGGGTTAGGGTTAGGGTTAGGGTTAGGGTTAGACCTTGAAGATTTTGAGGCCTTCCCTCGAGTAACTTCTCCATTTCTCCCAATGGAGAATGAGTCAGCAAAACTCTCCCATTGAAACCAAAGGCAGTGGGTTCCTTTGGATTTTCTCGGTCCCCCCAGGCCGAGGGGGCCTCAATTTTTCGATACTTCAGTGGGGGGGCTTTTCCAAAAAGAGCCCTTGTCGAAAATTCCAAAAAGTAGAAGAAGAAATGGGTCAAAGGACCTGAAAACTAGAGAGAAGCCAGGATCTGAAATGAAGCACGATTGTCCTCCACCCAGTCTAGGGTTAGGGTTAGGGTTAGGGTTAGGGCTAGGGCTAGGGCTCAGGTTAGGGTTTGGGTTCGGGTTTGGGTTCGGGCTAGGGCTAGGGCTTGGATTAGGGCTAGAGCTAGGGCTAGGGCTAGGGATAGAGTTAGGGTTACGCCAGGAGCTGAAATGAAGCACGACTGTCCTCCACCCAGTTTAGGGTAAGGATTAGGGTTAGGGTTAGGGCTAGGGCTAGGGCTAGGGCTCGGGCTCGGGCTATGGTTATGGCTAGAGCTAGGGCTAGGTTTAGAGTTAGGGTTACGCCAGGAGCTGAAATGAAGCACGACTGTCCTCCTCCCAGTCTAGGGTTAGGGTTAGGGTTAGGGTTAGGGTTAGGGCTAGGGCTAGAATTAGGGTTAGGGTTAGACCTTGAAGATTTTGAGGCCTTCCCTCGAGTAACTTCTCTATTTCTCCCAATGGAGAATGAGTCAGCAAAACTCTCCCATTGAAACCAAAGGCAGTGGGTTCCTTTGGATTTTCCTGGTCCCCCCAGGCCGAGGGGGCCTCAATTTTTCGATACTTCAGTGGGGGGGCCTTTCCAAAAAGAGCCCTTGTCAAAAATTCCAAAATGTAGAAGAAGAAATGGGTCAAAGGACCTGAAAACTAGAGAGAAGCCAGGATTTGAAATGAAGCACGATTGTCCTCCACCCAGTCTAGGGTTAGGGTTAGGGTTAGGGTTAGGGCTAGGGCTAGGGCTAGGGCTAGGGCTCGGGCTATGGTTATGGCTAGAGCTAGGGCTAGGTTTAGAGTTAGGGTTACGCCAGGAGCTGAAATGAAGCACGACTGTCCTCCTCCCAGTCTAGGGTTAGGGTTAGGGTTGGGGTTGGGGTTGGGGTTGGGGTTAGGGTTGGGGTTGGGGTTAGGGTTAGGGTTAGGGTTAGGTGTTGGAGATTTTGTGGCCTTCCCCCGAGTAACTTCTCCATTTCTCCCAATGGAGAATAAGTCAGCGAAACACTCCCTTTGAAACCAATGGGAGTGGGTTCTTTTGGATTTTCTCGGTCCCCCCCGACTGGGGGGGCCTTCATTTTTCGATAATTCAGTGGGGGGGGCTTTCCAAAAAGAGCCCTTGTCGAAAGTTCCACAAAAATAAAAGAAGAAATGGGTCAAAGGACCCAAAAACTAGAGAGAAGCCAGGAACTGAAATGAAGCACGACTGTCCTCCTCCCAGTCTAGGGTTAGGATTAGGGTTATGGTTAAAGTTAGGGTTAGGGCTAGGGTTAGGGCTAGGGCTAGGGCTAGGGTAAGGGCTAGGGTTAGGGCGTGGGTTAGGGTTAGGGCTAGGATTAGGATTAGTGTTAGGGCTAGGGCTAAGGTTAGGGTTAGGGTTAGGGTTAGGGTTAGACCTTGGAGATTTTGAGGCCTTCCCTCGAGTAACTTCTCCATTTCTCCCAATGGAGAATGAGTCAGCAGAATACTCCCATTGAAACCAATGCGAGTGGGTTCCTTTGGATTTTCTGGGTCCCCCTCGGCCTGGGGGGCCTCCATTTTTCGATAATTCAGTGGGGGGGGCCTTTCCAAAAATAGCCCTTGTCGAAAATTTCACAAAAATAAAAGAAGAAATGGGTCAAAGGACCCGAAAACTAGAGAGAAGCCAGGAGCTGAAATGAAGCACGACTGTCCTCTACCCTGTCTAGGGTAAGCGTTAGGGTGAGGGTGAGGGTTAGGGCTAGGGCCTGGGTTAGGGTTAGAGAATTCCACAAAAATAGAAGAAGAAATGGGTCAAACGACCCGAAAACTAGAGAGAAGCCACGAGCTGTTATGAAACTCGACTGTCGTCCACCCAGTCTAGGGTTAGGGTTAGGGTTAGGGTTAGGGCTAGGGCTAGGGCTAGGGCTAAGGTAAGGGGTAAGGTTACGGCTAGGTCTACGGCTAGGGTTAGGGTTAGGGTTAGGGCTAGGGTTAGGGTTAGACCTTGAAGATTTTGAGGCCTTCCCTCGAGTAACTTCTCCATTTCTCCCAATGGAGAATGAGTCAGCAAAACTCTCCCATTGAAACCAAAGGCAGTGGGTTCCTTTGGATTTTCTCGGTCCCCCCAGGCCGAGGGGGCCTCAATTTTTCGATACTTCAGTGGGGGGGCTTTTCCAAAAAGAGCCCTTGTCGAAAATTCCAAAAAGTAGAAGAAGAAATGGGTCAAAGGACCTGAAAACTAGAGAGAAGCCAGGATCTGAAATGAAGCACGATTGTCCTCCACCCAGTCTAAAGTTAGGGTTAGGGTTAGGGTTAGGGCTAGGGCTCAGGTTAGGGTTTGGGTTCGGGTTTGGGTTCGGGCTAGGGCTAGGGCTTGGATTAGGGCTAGAGCTAGGGCTAGGGCTAGGGATAGAGTTAGGGTTACGCCAGGAGCTGAAATGAAGCACGACTGTCCTCCACCCAGTTTAGGGTAAGGATTAGGGTTAGGGTTAGGGCTAGGGCTAGGGCTAGGGCTAGGGCTAGGGCTAGGGCTCGGGCTATGGTTATGGCTAGAGCTAGGGCTAGGTTTAGAGTTAGGGTTACGCCAGGAGCTGAAATGAAGCACGACTGTCCTCCTCCCAGTCTAGGGTTAGGGTTAGGGTTAGGGTTAGGGTTAGGGTTAGGGTTAGGGCTAGGATTAGGGTTAGGGTTAGACCTTGAAGATTTTGAGGCCTTCCCTCGAGTAACTTCTCTATTTCTCCCAATGGAGAATGAGTCAGCAAAACTCTCCCATTGAAACCAAAGGCAGTGGGTTCCTTTGGATTTTCCTGGTCCCCCCAGGCCGAGGGGGCCTCAATTTTTCGATACTTCAGTGGGGGGGCCTTTCCAAAAAGAGCCCTTGTCAAAAATTCCAAAATGTAGAAGAAGAAATGGGTCAAAGGACCTGAAAACTAGAGAGAAGCCAGGATTTGAAATGAAGCACGATTGTCCTCCACCCAGTCTAGGGTTAGGGTTAGGGTTAGGGTTAGGGCTAGGGCTAGGGCTAGGGCTAGGGCTAGGGCTCGGGCTATGGTTATGGCTAGAGCTAGGGCTAGGTTTAGAGTTAGGGTTACGCCAGGAGCTGAAATGAAGCACGACTGTCCTCCTCCCAGTCTAGGGTTAGGGTTAGGGTTGGGGTTGGGGTTGGGGTTAGGGTTGGGGTTGGGGTTGGGGTTGGGGTTGGGGTTAGGGTTAGGGTTAGGGTTAGGGTTAGGGTTAGGTGTTGGAGATTTTGTGGCCTTCCCCCGAGTAACTTCTCCATTTCTCCCAATGGAGAATAAGTCAGCGAAACACTCCCTTTGAAACCAATGGGAGTGGGTTCTTTTGGATTTTCTCGGTCCCCCCCGACTGGGGGGGCCTTCATTTTTCGATAATTCAGTGGGGGGGGCTTTCCAAAAAGAGCCCTTGTCGAAAGTTCCACAAAAATAAAAGAAGAAATGGGTCAAAGGACCCAAAAACTAGAGAGAAGCCAGGAACTGAAATGAAGCACGACTGTCCTCCTCCCAGTCTAGGGTTAGGATTAGGGTTATGGTTAAAGTTAGGGTTAGGGCTAGGGTTAGGGCTAGGGCTAGGGCTAGGGTAAGGGCTAGGGTTAGGGCGTGGGTTAGGGTTAGGGTTAGGATTAGGATTAGTGTTAGGGCTAGGGCTAAGGTTAGGGTTAGGGTTAGGGTTAGACCTTGGAGATTTTGAGGCCTTCCCTCGAGTAACTTCTCCATTTCTCCCAATGGAGAATGAGTCAGCAGAATACTCCCATTGAAACCAATGCGAGTGGGTTCCTTTGGATTTTCTGGGTCCCCCTCGGCCTGGGGGGCCTCCATTTTTCGATAATTCAGTGGGGGGGGCCTTTCCAAAAATAGCCCTTGTCGAAAATTTCACAAAAATAAAAGAAGAAATGGGTCAAAGGACCCGAAAACTAGAGAGAAGCCAGGAGCTGAAATGAAGCACGACTGTCCTCTACCCTGTCTAGGGTAAGCGTTAGGGTGAGGGTGAGGGTTAGGGCTAGGGCCTGGGTTAGGGTTAGAGAATTCCACAAAAATAGAAGAAGAAATGGGTCAAACGACCCGAAAACTAGAGAGAAGCCACGAGCTGTTATGAAACTCGACTGTCGTCCACCCAGTCTAGGGTTAGGGTTAGGGTTAGGGTTAGGGCTAGGGCTAGGGCTAAGGTAAGGGGTAAGGTTACGGCTAGGTCTACGGCTAGGGTTAGGGTTAGGGTTAGGGCTAGGGTTAGGGTTAGACCTTGAAGATTTTGAGGCCTTCCCTCGAGTAACTTCTCCATTTCTCCCAATGGAGAATGAGTCAGCAAAACTCTCCCATTGAAACCAAAGGCAGTGGGTTCCTTTGGATTTTCTCGGTCCCCCCAGGCCGAGGGGGCCTCAATTTTTCGATACTTCAGTGGGGGGGCTTTTCCAAAAAGAGCCCTTGTCGAAAATTCCAAAAAGTAGAAGAAGAAATGGGTCAAAGGAACTGAAAACTAGAGAGAAGCCAGGATCTGAAATGAAGCACGATTGTCCTCCACCCAGTCTAGGGTTAGGGTTAGGGTTAGGGTTAGGGCTAGGGCTAGGGCTCAGGTTAGGGTTTGGGTTCGGGTTTGGGTTCGGGCTAGGGCTAGGGCTTGGATTAGGGCTAGAGCTAGGGCTAGGGCTAGGGATAGAGTTAGGGTTACGCCAGGAGCTGAAATGAAGCACGACTGTCCTCCACCCAGTTTAGGGTAAGGATTAGGGTTAGGGTTAGGGCTAGGGCTAGGGCTAGGGCTAGGGCTCGGGCTATGGTTATGGCTAGAGCTAGGGCTAGGTTTAGAGTTAGGGTTACGCCAGGAGCTGAAATGAAGCACGACTGTCCTCCTCCCAGTCTAGGGTTAGGGTTAGGGTTAGGGTTAGGGTTAGGGTTAGGGTTAGGGCTAGGGCTAGAATTAGGGTTAGGGTTAGACCTTGAAGATTTTGAGGCCTTCCCTCGAGTAACTTCTCTATTTCTCCCAATGGAGAATGAGTCAGCAAAACTCTCCCATTGAAACCAAAGGCAGTGGGTTCCTTTGGATTTTCCTGGTCCCCCCAGGCCGAGGGGGCCTCAATTTTTCGATACTTCAGTGGGGGGGCCTTTCCAAAAAGAGCCCTTGTCAAAAATTCCAAAATGTAGAAGAAGAAATGGGTCAAAGGACCTGAAAACTAGAGAGAAGCCAGGATTTGAAATGAAGCACGATTGTCCTCCACCCAGTCTAGGGTTAGGGTTAGGGTTAGGGTTAGGGCTAGGGCTAGGGCTAGGGCTAGGGCTCGGGCTATGGTTATGGCTAGAGCTAGGGCTAGGTTTAGAGTTAGGGTTACGCCAGGAGCTGAAATGAAGCACGACTGTCCTCCTCCCAGTCTAGGGTTAGGGTTAGGGTTGGGGTTGGGGTTGGGGTTAGGGTTGGGGTTGGGGTTAGGGTTAGGGTTAGGGTTAGGGTTAGGGTTAGGTGTTGGAGATTTTGTGGCCTTCCCCCGAGTAACTTCTCCATTTCTCCCAATGGAGAATAAGTCAGCGAAACACTCCCTTTGAAACCAATGGGAGTGGGTTCTTTTGGATTTTCTCGGTCCCCCCCGACTGGGGGGGCCTTCATTTTTCGATAATTCAGTGGGGGGGGCTTTCCAAAAAGAGCCCTTGTCGAAAGTTCCACAAAAATAAAAGAAGAAATGGGTCAAAGGACCCAAAAACTAGAGAGAAGCCAGGAACTGAAATGAAGCACGACTGTCCTCCTCCCAGTCTAGGGTTAGGATTAGGGTTATGGTTAAAGTTAGGGTTAGGGCTAGGGTTAGGGCTAGGGCTAGGGCTAGGGTAAGGGCTAGGGTTAGGGCGTGGGTTAGGGTTAGGGCTAGGATTAGGATTAGTGTTAGGGCTAGGGCTAAGGTTAGGGTTAGGGTTAGGGTTAGGGTTAGACCTTGGAGATTTTGAGGCCTTCCCTCGAGTAACTTCTCCATTTCTCCCAATGGAGAATGAGTCAGCAGAATACTCCCATTGAAACCAATGCGAGTGGGTTCCTTTGGATTTTCTGGGTCCCCCTCGGCCTGGGGGGCCTCCATTTTTCGATAATTCAGTGGGGGGGGCCTTTCCAAAAATAGCCCTTGTCGAAAATTTCACAAAAATAAAAGAAGAAATGGGTCAAAGGACCCGAAAACTAGAGAGAAGCCAGGAGCTGAAATGAAGCACGACTGTCCTCTACCCTGTCTAGGGTAAGCGTTAGGGTGAGGGTGAGGGTTAGGGCTAGGGCCTGGGTTAGGGTTAGAGAATTCCACAAAAATAGAAGAAGAAATGGGTCAAACGACCCGAAAACTAGAGAGAAGCCACGAGCTGTTATGAAACTCGACTGTCGTCCACCCAGTCTAGGGTTAGGGTTAGGGTTAGGGTTAGGGCTAGGGCTAGGGCTAGGGTTAGGGCTAGGGTTAGGGTTAGACCTTGAAGATTTTGAGGCCTTCCCTCGAGTAACTTCTCCATTTCTCCCAATGGAGAATGAGTCAGCAAAACTCTCCCATTGAAACCAAAGGCAGTGGGTTCCTTTGGATTTTCTCGGTCCCCCCAGGCCGAGGGGGCCTCAATTTTTCGATACTTCAGTGGGGGGGCTTTTCCAAAAAGAGCCCTTGTCGAAAATTCCAAAAAGTAGAAGAAGAAATGGGTCAAAGGAACTGAAAACTAGAGAGAAGCCAGGATCTGAAATGAAGCACGATTGTCCTCCACCCAGTCTAGGGTTAGGGTTAGGGTTAGGGTTAGGGCTAGGGCTAGGGCTCAGGTTAGGGTTTGGGTTCGGGTTTGGGTTCGGGCTAGGGCTAGGGCTTGGATTAGGGCTAGAGCTAGGGCTAGGGCTAGGGATAGAGTTAGGGTTACGCCAGGAGCTGAAATGAAGCACGACTGTCCTCCACCCAGTTTAGGGTAAGGATTAGGGTTAGGGTTAGGGCTAGGGCTAGGGCTAGGGCTAGGGCTCGGGCTATGGTTATGGCTAGAGCTAGGGCTAGGTTTAGAGTTAGGGTTACGCCAGGAGCTGAAATGAAGCACGACTGTCCTCCTCCCAGTCTAGGGTTAGGGTTAGGGTTAGGGTTAGGGTTAGGGTTAGGGTTAGGGCTAGGGCTAGAATTAGGGTTAGGGTTAGACCTTGAAGATTTTGAGGCCTTCCCTCGAGTAACTTCTCTATTTCTCCCAATGGAGAATGAGTCAGCAAAACTCTCCCATTGAAACCAAAGGCAGTGGGTTCCTTTGGATTTTCCTGGTCCCCCCAGGCCGAGGGGGCCTCAATTTTTCGATACTTCAGTGGGGGGGCCTTTCCAAAAAGAGCCCTTGTCAAAAATTCCAAAATGTAGAAGAAGAAATGGGTCAAAGGACCTGAAAACTAGAGAGAAGCCAGGATTTGAAATGAAGCACGATTGTCCTCCACCCAGTCTAGGGTTAGGGTTAGGGTTAGGGTTAGGGCTAGGGCTAGGGCTAGGGCTAGGGCTCGGGCTATGGTTATGGCTAGAGCTAGGGCTAGGTTTAGAGTTAGGGTTACGCCAGGAGCTGAAATGAAGCACGACTGTCCTCCTCCCAGTCTAGGGTTAGGGTTAGGGTTGGGGTTGGGGTTGGGGTTAGGGTTGGGGTTGGGGTTAGGGTTAGGGTTAGGGTTAGGGTTAGGGTTAGGTGTTGGAGATTTTGTGGCCTTCCCCCGAGTAACTTCTCCATTTCTCCCAATGGAGAATAAGTCAGCGAAACACTCCCTTTGAAACCAATGGGAGTGGGTTCTTTTGGATTTTCTCGGTCCCCCCCGACTGGGGGGGCCTTCATTTTTCGATAATTCAGTGGGGGGGGCTTTCCAAAAAGAGCCCTTGTCGAAAGTTCCACAAAAATAAAAGAAGAAATGGGTCAAAGGACCCAAAAACTAGAGAGAAGCCAGGAACTGAAATGAAGCACGACTGTCCTCCTCCCAGTCTAGGGTTAGGATTAGGGTTATGGTTAAAGTTAGGGTTAGGGCTAGGGTTAGGGCTAGGGCTAGGGCTAGGGTAAGGGCTAGGGTTAGGGCGTGGGTTAGGGTTAGGGCTAGGATTAGGATTAGTGTTAGGGCTAGGGCTAAGGTTAGGGTTAGGGTTAGGGTTAGGGTTAGACCTTGGAGATTTTGAGGCCTTCCCTCGAGTAACTTCTCCATTTCTCCCAATGGAGAATGAGTCAGCAGAATACTCCCATTGAAACCAATGCGAGTGGGTTCCTTTGGATTTTCTGGGTCCCCCTCGGCCTGGGGGGCCTCCATTTTTCGATAATTCAGTGGGGGGGGCCTTTCCAAAAATAGCCCTTGTCGAAAATTTCACAAAAATAAAAGAAGAAATGGGTCAAAGGACCCGAAAACTAGAGAGAAGCCAGGAGCTGAAATGAAGCACGACTGTCCTCTACCCTGTCTAGGGTAAGCGTTAGGGTGAGGGTGAGGGTTAGGGCTAGGGCCTGGGTTAGGGTTAGAGAATTCCACAAAAATAGAAGAAGAAATGGGTCAAACGACCCGAAAACTAGAGAGAAGCCACGAGCTGTTATGAAACTCGACTGTCGTCCACCCAGTCTAGGGTTAGGGTTAGGGTTAGGGTTAGGGCTAGGGCTAGGGCTAGGGCTAAGGTAAGGGGTAAGGTTACGGCTAGGTCTACGGCTAGGGTTAGGGCTAGGGTTAGGGTTAGACCTTGAAGATTTTGAGGCCTTCCCTCGAGTAACTTCTCCATTTCTCCCAATGGAGAATGAGTCAGCAAAACTCTCCCATTGAAACCAAAGGCAGTGGGTTCCTTTGGATTTTCTCGGTCCCCCCAGGCCGAGGGGGCCTCAATTTTTCGATACTTCAGTGGGGGGGCTTTTCCAAAAAGAGCCCTTGTCGAAAATTCCAAAAAGTAGAAGAAGAAATGGGTCAAAGGACCTGAAAACTAGAGAGAAGCCAGGATCTGAAATGAAGCACGATTGTCCTCCACCCAGTCTAGGGTTAGGGTTAGGGTTAGGGTTAGGGCTAGGGCTAGGGCTCAGGTTAGGGTTTGGGTTCGGGTTTGGGTTCGGGCTAGGGCTAGGGCTTGGATTAGGGCTAGAGCTAGGGCTAGGGATAGAGTTAGGGTTACGCCAGGAGCTGAAATGAAGCACGACTGTCCTCCACCCAGTTTAGGGTAAGGATTAGGGTTAGGGCTAGGGCTAGGGCTAGGGCTAGGGCTCGGGCTATGGTTATGGCTAGAGCTAGGGCTAGGTTTAGAGTTAGGGTTACGCCAGGAGCTGAAATGAAGCACGACTGTCCTCCTCCCAGTCTAGGGTTAGGGTTAGGGTTAGGGTTAGGGTTAGGGTTAGGGTTAGGGCTAGGGCTAGGATTAGGGTTAGGGTTAGACCTTGAAGATTTTGAGGCCTTCCCTCAAGTAACTTCTCTATTTCTCCCAATGGAGAATGAGTCAGCAAAACTCTCCCATTGAAACCAAAGGCAGTGGGTTCCTTTGGATTTTCCTGGTCCCCCCAGGCCGAGGGGGCCTCAATTTTTCGATACTTCAGTGGGGGGGCCTTTCCAAAAAGAGCCCTTGTCAAAAATTCCAAAATGTAGAAGAAGAAATGGGTCAAAGGACCTGAAAACTAGAGAGAAGCCAGGATTTGAAATGAAGCACGATTGTCCTCCACCCAGTCTAGGGTTAGGGTTAGGGTTAGGGTTAGGGCTAGGGCTAGGGCTAGGGCTAGGGCTCGGGCTATGGTTATGGCTAGAGCTAGGGCTAGGTTTAGAGTTAGGGTTACGCCAGGAGCTGAAATGAAGCACGACTGTCCTCCTCCCAGTCTAGGGTTAGGGTTAGGGTTGGGGTTGGGGTTAGGGTTGGGGTTGGGGTTGGGGTTGGGGTTGGGGTTAGGGTTAGGGTTAGGGTTAGGGTTAGGGTTAGGTGTTGGAGATTTTGTGGCCTTCCCCCGAGTAACTTCTCCATTTCTCCCAATGGAGAATAAGTCAGCGAAACACTCCCTTTGAAACCAATGGGAGTGGGTTCTTTTGGATTTTCTCGGTCCCCCCCGACTGGGGGGGCCTTCATTTTTCGATAATTCAGTGGGGGGGGGCTTTCCAAAAAGAGCCCTTGTCGAAAGTTCCACAAAAATAAAAGAAGAAATGGGTCAAAGGACCCAAAAACTAGAGAGAAGCCAGGAACTGAAATGAAGCACGACTGTCCTCCTCCCAGTCTAGGGTTAGGATTAGGGTTATGGTTAAAGTTAGGGTTAGGGCTAGGGTTAGGGCTAGGGTTAGGGCTAGGGTTAGGGCTAGGGTTAGGGTTAGGGTTAGGGTTCGGGTTCGGGTTCGGGTTAGGGTTCGGGTTAGGGTTAGGGTTAGGGTTAGGGTAATAGATTTTTTAGGAAAATAGATTTTTTATTAAAAAATAACCATTCTACATACAAACATAAAACCAATTTTTTTTCCAATTTACAAATTTTCAAATTTGAAATGTTCAGATTTACAATTTTCTAAAATTTCAAAAAGTAATAAACAAACATATCACTTTAGAATCATAGAATCATAATAAAGCAGTTTAAGACATTTGAAAACATTTCAAAACATTTAAAAATTTTTTAAACATTCAAAAACATTTAAAGACATTTAACCATTAGTAAACAGTTATAAACATATTCAAACCTTTTAAAACACAATTAGTTATTATTATTTATTATTTTTATATACAACTTTATAACTTTATAGCTTTATAATTTTATAACTTTATAACTTTATAACCGTCTTAACCATTGTTTCCCAAAACAGTTACATTCTAGGCATAAGGCCTAGAATCAGTTTTAAGCTGCAGCCATGAACTATGTGTGTTAAAGTCCTGGCAAGATCCCGTGAGGTGTCCCTCAGTGCACAGGGGGGTTCACCTCGCGGAACCATCGCCAACGATTGCTGTAAGTAGCTGGTTTTGTGTTCCTCTGTTCCCACGATCGCACCTTCGCAATATAGCTTATGATGTAACTGATGCTATTCTGAAGAGGTACCGGTGACTTAGTGTAAGCTTCTGATCGCCTGTCTCTGAAGATCCCATGGAGGACAATGAGGTTGAGCAGGCGCACCACTGACCACGGCACCCCTCCCACTGATGTGCCAGCAACCTTGGAAAGGTCTCCCGACGGTGGTGTTGACTCTGTCCATGCCTCCCGCGGTGAGCCGTAGCCTCCCCTTGGCTCTAAACCTGAGACGATGGTTTCCCAGTCCTGCACCGCTAGATAAGGCCACTCTAACTTCCGTGCCACTGCCAGCCAGAGGCGTTTAACTGTCAGACAAGTCTTGACTGCATGTTGTATCGTTTCCGGCGTGTCGGCATCCACGCAACCCTGCCGTCGACACCCCCTCTGTCCCACTGCCGTCGAAACCTTCTTCACGCCCACATAGAGAACTTGATGGTATGCCCTCCATCGGATATCCCGCAACTCATAAGGGATGGTCCTGTCCGTGAAGGTCGATATGGGAAAGGATTGCTCTCGAAGGTAGTCGGAGAGGGTCATTTTGCCTCTTCGCCCATCGTCATAGGGGTCAGTTCTTAGACGCTTGAACAGCTGCCAATAGAGGGTCCCCACCGATCCGAACCCTTTCCGGACCGCTTCCCGTATCTCCGCAGCCATAATTCCATAGCGCTTTACTAGGGCCACAGACTCCAGCACAAAGTCAGGGAGGCCTCTCTTAAAGCGTGCCGTCAGACGTGGCAAGGGTCGGCCCTCCACCCACCATCTCTGGCCCCACTGGGTTCTTGCCCAGCTGTTCGCAAAAGCCACCCACGTAAAAGAGTCTTCAGTCACAGGGCCTTCTTGGATCGACTCCATCTGTCCGCAGTTAAGGTGAAGGAAGGTGACGAGGAACCAAAGGGCAACATCCGGGAGTCCCAGACCCCCTTCCCTCTGTTTCCTGTGAGTCACAAGTCTCGCCAGGGGAAAGTTCGCCATCCCGAAGATCCAGCGGAAGACCTCCCTCATAACCGTCACCATGATTGAGCTTGGGGGAGGGTAGACACCCGCCAAATAGTTGGCGGCAGGGATACAATAGGTGGTGAAAAATTGTATCTTCTTCCCCGTGGACAGTCTCCAGTGCTTCCAACGCTGCAGGCGTTCCTCCACCTTACTCTTCCATAGTTGCCAATTTTGTCGCCACCCAGTCTGCTGCAGGGAGAAGAAAATCCCCAAGATCTTGAGACCTTCGAGGGGCTCAGCAGTCCCCTCTTTCTGCTCCTCTCCTCCCTCGTGTGACAACGGTCGGACTCTGATCACTGCCGAGGTGCCGTCCAGCATGTACAGTTTGCTCTTCAAGGCATTCACCTTGGCACCTGAGGCAGCTTCGTACTCCCTTAGGTGTCCCCGGACCCTAGAGAGGTCCTCCTCACCTCGCAACCACAGGTACGTGTCATCAGCGTGGGCGATCGCGGAGAGTCTGAAGCTACCAGTTCCTCCAGTCCTCAGGCCCCTGATGGCAGGGTCCCCTTTGACAGCTCTCAAGAAGGGCTCCAACGCCAACACATACAGCAGCGGACTCAGGGGACACCCCTGCCGGACGCCCCTCATCACTGGGAAAGAGTCCCCCGTTACACCCCTGACGTGAGGCGAGACACACGCTCCCGCATAGAGTGCCCGGAGGATAGTCACAAAGGGCCGAGGGACACCCTGTCGCTCCAGGACCGCCCACAGATATTGCTGGTCCACCCTATCAAAGGCTTTGTGCTGGTCTAGCTGCAAGAGCCACTGCTGTTTCCCTTCCTCCCGGACCGCACAAAAGGCTTGACGGAAAAGGCACGCCGTGTGAACCATCTTCCTGCCCGGGATTCCACTGGTCTGTCCTGGGGAGACGATCTTGTGAGCTACCTTCTTCAGCCTGGTATTCAAAGCCCTTGCAAAAATACGATAGTCCACATTAGTGATAGTGATCGGACGCCAGTTCCCAATGAGCGTCGGGTCCCCAGTTTTATACAAGAGTATCATCAACCCCTGCAGAAAACTTCTCCCAGCCTTCTTTGTCTCCCACATACGGTTGAAAACCTGGGTCAAAAGGGGGAGGAAGTAGCCTTGGAGGTTCCTGTAGAGCCCGTAGGGCAAGCCGTCTGGTCCTGGCGTAGATGACCTTTTCCCCGCCGCAAGCGCTTTCCCCACCTCTTCCTCCGTGAAGGGAGCCAGGAGCTGACAGGTTTCCTCCTCGTCACACTCCATCTTCTGGACCCGTTCACCACTCAGATAGTCCTCCAAGCCGCAGCCTGTAGGCCCGTCGGTCCATGCCCCATACAGAGTCCCATAGAACTGAGAGACCACGTCCAACACCTCTGCAGTCTTCTCTCGGACTAGCTCTTCTGGGTGCACTCGCAGGCCAACAAGCTTCTGGTGTGAGCTGGGCAACCGATCCCTTTCCCACTCTCCCTTTTGTATCACCGGCCCCGAAGATCGAGCCATCTTGTTCAAACGCCTCCTCTCCCTTTGTGACCGTTGGTAATCCTTAATCACCTGTTGACTCCGTTGTAGCCTCCCTGCGTCATAGTGGAGGCCCTTGGCCATCCTCCACCGAACAGCGAGTACGTTCTGGATGGCACGGTGATAGTCCCATAGCTCCCTGGCCGCGTTGTTGCGCTTGGCTCTACGACAGGTGTGCTGGATAGACTTCTTCAGGCCATCCCACCATTGAATCAGGTCCATATCACCTCGGGATCTCTTTGACGCTTCCACCGTCAAAATCACTTCTCTCTCCAACCGATAGGTCCTAAGGTCCCTCTCTCTGAGGATCCATCTCGACTTCCCCGATGGCCAATCTTCTATCGTCGTCCCCAAAGTAATGCTCAGCATCGCGTGATCCGACCAAGGGTTAATGACCAAGAGGCATCGGAGGGGAGCCCCGGACGACAGCGCCCACACCCTATCCAGCCTACTGACAGAGAGGGGGTGGAAGTAAGTCATCGTGGCTCCCAGTGGGACCGTGTACTTCTGCTGGAACACCATCCTGTGGTGAGTGGGCAGATAGTCGAGTTCATTCATCACGTGCAGAGCCGAATCCTGGAGGTGCAGTGAGTCCTGCAAAAGGCTCCGCAGTGACTTCTCCTCCACCGCCAAGGGCTTCTCCTGCCACGCCCCCGGCTTCCTCAGGTTGATCCGGTCAGACATCTCCGAACGAATGTTGAAATCTCCCGCCACGATCAATTCTCTGTTGGTATACACATAGTCCTGCAAGGTCTCCCACAGGCTTAATCTGCGTCTCCTGTTGACCGGGGCATACAGGGCACACAGACGGTATCTATGGGTGGTGCGTCCGTCTTCCCCTCGCAGATCGACGTCCAACACAAGCAGATGGCCCGGAACAGCCTCAATGGTTTTAACAATCCTACAACCCTTCTTCAAAGTAGTGAGAACCGCCACCCCGCCAGCGGCTTCCTCCACAAGCGACCAGATGGACGGACCCCACGTCCAAGCTCTCTGCGCGGCACTCCGATCCCTGGGGTTGTTAATGTTGGTTTCCTGGAGCACTATAAAATCCATCCTCAACTTACTCAGATGGTAGTAAATGTCCTCTCTACGTCCCGGCTGTCGCAGACCCCTGCAGTTCCAGGTAAGTATTTTGAGAGCCATGATCTTAAAAAAGTTGAAGAGAAGTGGCCGAACCTTAAACCTATAGACTTTCCTGCCCCTCTGGAGAAAGGGTCGCATCGCCGACGAACTCACGGACTTCCTCTTGCTCAGCGACCTGCATTGATTCCACCCCCTCCTGAATACCGGGAGGTGTGGCCATACTAACTGGGGAACTGGGATGGGATGACCCAGGACCCGAGGACTCAGAGAGCTTGTAAGGAGGAGGGTAAGAATGCTGCTGCTGCTGCAGTTCCTGTTCTTGATTGGAGGGGGTGCTCAGGTGCCCGTCCTTCTCCCCAGAACATCGGGTGAGACCCTCCACTGCAGAAGACTCACCGGGAGCCCCTTCCACACACCCCACCTCCATTTCCTGTGACTCATGACTACCCTCCTCCCGTTTCTCGCGTTCGCAGATCAACACAGTCATCTTGTCCCTCAGGAATCTCTGCTTCTTTCTCAGGCGCCGACAGTCTGTCTGGGAGGTCTCCTCAAGGATCTCCAAGGATTCCTCCCGAAAGTCATCAGCGACATCTCCCAACATTGCCCGTTTCAACTTTGTGTCCTCGTAGGTTTCTCTAGTTCGCTGAATCAACTGCTCCAGCTCCTCCACCGACATTGACTCTGCAGTGAGGAGCTGTGGTTTGGCGGGGACCGTGCCCTTCTTCTTCTTTCGCTCCTTGACCTTTGACTCCCCATCTCTCTTCTGTGTCTCAGAGAACTTCCCCGCCTCCTCCTCCGTTATCTCCATGGACTCATCGGAGTCCCCTCCCATTGCTAACAGTTCAAAGCGGTTGTTACTTCTCTCCTGCAGCGGCCGGTACACTCCCTGGAGAACCTTCCCTCTCGCCTTGTTCCTCCCAGACTTCCCAACCGACATCCAGCCCGATTCCTCGCTCTCCACCATCTCCATGCGGCAAGGTTCTGCGATACCGTCCCTCTCTCCTCGCGCCGCCATCGCCACATCAGACGTGATGGTAGAGGTGGAAGCAAGGGTAGAAGTGGAAGCAGTTGACTCTCCCGCCCCCGTCACGTTCCATTCCATAGACTGAAAGTGTGAGGCTTTAAGTTTCTCATACACCGTCGGGTTCCTCCTGTTATAGTACGCTAGAGGGCAGAGCAGGTAGGCATGCCCCTGCTTCAGGCACAGATTACATACTATGCCCACCTTGCAATGCATGGAACTGTGGCCGTGTTTCCCACAGGCCGCACAAAGGGGGGTGGTGCAGTGCTGCCTGATGTGATCATAACCACCGCACTGGAAACAAGCAGGGGGTTGACCGCTGTATCGGGTGATCCCGCGATCGCTCCCCAAGAAAAAATATTTGGGAAGGTGCCGGAGGTTACTTCGACCGTCTCTCCTTAAAGAGATGACCGCTTTATATTCCCCTCTCCACAGCCCATAGTGGTTCAACCTCTTCCTTGGGGGGAGAAGGATCGTGCAATGTCTCTGGAGCCACCTTTCCACATCCTCTTCTGGGATATTTGTACTTCGAAAGGAGAGTGTAAGGACCCTGGATTCCCCTCTAAACAATGGTATGACATCATAATCTGTGAAGAGACTAGGGGTCCGCCTAAGCGCTCCCCTGACCTTCACCCAGAACCTCTGATAAGCCCTCTCTGAGACCAGGCAGACATCTGTCTCCCGGAGACCTGGGGGCATGATCACAGCCAAGATGTCTTCTTTGGCAATGTCCAAGGAACCCAAAAGCAAAGTTCCAACCATGTAATCCTCAGACAATTTCTCTACGTCAAATCCCTTGTAGCGAAAACGGGCCACATATCTCTGGCGTGGATCCTGATCCTCCTCCTCTCCCATCTCTGCAAAAAATTCCTCCAGGAAATCCTCATCCTCCATCCGCTCCATGTCATAATCCATTTGGCGACGAGGCGGGTCCCTCATTTCCCCGTCAGCTCCCTCTCGGGCTCCCCGCTCTCCCCTCCCCCTCGGACCCAAGTCCACCCCACGAAGTATTTGGGAATAAGATCGTGACTGCGGGGCAGCTAACTGTACCCGAGAGACAGGGTTTCCACCCAACACACTGCATGAGGACGTTGCAACAGAGGAAGCCGGAGTGAGACGTGAGACCTCCTGGGAAAAGGGAACCTTTGCTTCCCGAGGTGCCCCTGGGTCCCCCGGCCCACCCCCAGAAGCCAAGAGTTCAACCGGGCATTGGGGTATCCGTTCCCCAGAATCTTCCTGTCTAGCCTCACTCCCTTCTGAAAGTCGAGGCCCCTCCCCCACATGCTGCTGGGCACCGGGAGCAGAGTGAGCGAGGATCCGAGAGACTGCACAACCGTTGAATACCTGACTCCCCGAACCTTCCCCCCCACCAACCTCCATCGCCCCCACCAACAACAAATCCTCCTCATCCCGTGTGAGTGGCGCCCCCGATGGACTGGGGGCAGCGGTATTCCCGAACGCGTCTTTGTGTGGGGGAACAGGGCATTCTGAGGGAAGACTTACAGGCACCACAGACTTAATCATTTGACTCCCATCACTACCACCTCCGTCTAGGGCCAAGGTGGCCTGACCAGTCTCACCCCCACCCACCGGCAAGCGAGCAGTCCCCAGTCCCGGCCTGTACGGTCCAGTCTTCTTCACCCGACCACGCTCCTCCGAGGTAGGCGTTGATTTCTTCCTCTTCCCACCCTGTCTCTGAGGCAAAGGCGGCGGCAACAGATGAGAAGGAGACGCGTGTTTCAATTCCAGTCCCGGTCCCTGGCCCGTTCCCATCTCAGTCAGCGTCCCTACTTCCTGCGATTTACGAAAAGTGTCGGCCATCCGCTGCGTCCCCCCTGATGCATGTTCAGATCCAGGAGCAGCAGCTGTCGAAGGAAGAAAACGAGGACCAACCAGAGCAGGGACCTCCACAGACGCAACCACAGTTGACCCGTGCTGCCCCCCCAGCTGAATGCCCCCCGGTTCCCCTCCAAGTCCCTCCACCCTTTCTGGTTCTACCTGGAGGGCCCCAAACTCATCCCCCACTGGTGCCGGGGCAGGATCCCCGCTGCCCCCTTCTATTTCCCTTTCCTCCTCCTCCCCCCCGGAGACTTCCCCGGTATCATCAGCATCATCAGCATCACTAATATCAGTGGCATCCCTTTCACTAGCACTAAGAGTCTCTACACCCGAAAGGTCACTGTGACAAGGTTCTCTATAGCTACCTCCAAATCCGCAACGCTTTAGAGCCCCCACTTCCTGTCCTGGAGTCTGTACCCCTTTCTCTCTCAGAGCCCCTTCCCCTTCCTGAAATGTGTCCCGCTCCCAACCCTCACCGGTTTGCGGGGGACCCTGGGAGCCAGGGTCCCCCTGTTGAGTACGATGGGCCTTTTCCACATCCACCGAACATGCCTCCGTCCCCATCTGGGCCTCCGTCCTTAGCTCATCCATGACCTGCCACTCCTGACGATCAACCACCCGGTCATCACCGCTGCACCTCTCCGAAGCCGACTGCGACACCTGAAACGCCGAAGGGATCAGGGGCACCACAGTAGGTAAGATCTGGCAAACGCTCTCAGAGCCAACAGGTGCCAAACAGGAGCGGGCGGCCGTCCTCGGCATCTGCTGCCCCCTCTCCTCTTCCTTCAGCATCTCAATTCGTATATCAAGAAGGTGGATCGCCTCCTGACACCATCCGGTCCATTCCTCTGGAGTCAGCTCCCTGCGTTGTCCCCCGACGTCCTCGTAAATATCAGTAACCTCTCCCTCTGACGTGGATTCCCACGACTGTAAAATAGCTCTCAAAAGAGTTATAAGACCTTGCTCCGACAACCACTCCGGGTAAGTTCCCGCAGAGGTGCGAACTCTACGACCAATCACCAACCTGTCTATGATATCAATTGACAGAGACCTGGCAAAGGTAATTCTATTTATAGCCGACTCGGATCTGTCTATCTTTTTTGTCAAAAAGTCCATGATAATGGGCTTGGAATCATTCAGTAAATCCAGTAAGGAATCTCTACTCCTTTTATGGAGGGCCATAGTATTTCCAGCTGGTAGGCCCACATGGGCCAGGATAAAGCCCCAGAACTTAGCCACATCTAATTGTTTAAGGTTTTGAGTAGTCAGCAGACTAAGCCCCACCTGCATTGAGCTGGCCTTCATCAGGACCCAATCTTCCAGTAGCCTGGTCTCACGACATGCACGTGTTTCTTTTGGCGTCCCCTTAGTGGAACTCTTCCTGGGAGTCATTTGTGAAGTCACATCAGCTTCAAAGGGCCTAGTATGAGAGAGGGCCCAACCGGGGTCCTCCTCTCCTTCCTGTAACATGTCTCTAAGTAAGTCCTGCGTCCCTTCTTGTGAAGATGACAAAGAATCACAATAAGTGGAAGACTCACCCTGTTGCTGTGCTATACGTTGAGGTGGAGGTCCCCTCTCATCTCTCCTCTGCCTTTTCGGAGGGCGGTCTCCAGGAGAAAAGCCAGCCGTGCCTGTTTCCAAAGTTTCTTCTTTTGCAAAAGGCACGTCCTTCCCACAGTCATTTTGGTCAACATGCCCTCTCGGCACAACCCTGAGGGACATTTCTTCCTGCTTCCCTTTTGGGTACTGGAGTGGGTGAAAAACTAGGCCACAAGGTTGAATGGTTGTGTTCCTAATCTCCTCTGACACAGCATCTACCTTTTGTGACAAATCAGCTACCTTCTGTTCTACTTCTTGAGCTGAGCTGAGCAAAGTCCCTCTCAGTTGAATCAAATTTTGCATCTCCAGAGGATCTGAAGAAACCATCATCCGGTCATCTGCCTCTCTAATCCTAATCTGAATAGCAGCAGCTTCCCTCCTAGCCTGACCAAGGGCCTCAGAGCCAAGCTTCAGCTTATCCTGTAGAGTGGGCTCCTGAAGAGCCGTGTCTAACTGAAAGGCCTGGCCGTGCTTCCCCTCCCCATCGTTCTCTTGTCCCTTCTCAGAAATGCTGACCAATTGCACCTGGACTATACTGTCCTGGTGGACCTGAAGTTCTTGGCCGGAACCCCGGTCAGGGGAAAATTGCAACCTCATCTTCTTCACCACCCGTACTTCACGATACTGAGAGTGGGCCCAGTGACTTTTTGGAGAACTCCCTCCAGCCCTTGGGGATTTAGCCAAGCCCATTGCAAGTTCCAAATGCTTCTCATAGGCCTCATATTGAGTGTCTAGCAAGGCCCTCTCACTCTCCCGACCCACTAGCCTCTCAGTAGCACTGTGAATGCTGGAAAAGCCTCTAGCAAAAGTGTCCCACATTTTTCTTTCTTTCCTTGTGCCTGTATGCACCCCCTCCTCCTTTTGCACCCTTTGGGCTTGGACTTCCTGCCCCTTCCCAAGCTGGGTGTGTCCCTCAGTTTCTTCAGTAAGCTCAAAATGGGGTTCCCCAGGTTTTGAGACCCCCAGGGGGTCCAGACAAACGACTTCTCCAGAAGAGTCCAAAATGTCCTCTGGTAATTCAAGGGAAATAGAGGGGCCCAAAGGGGTGGTGTCCAATATAAAGGTCTCCATTCCTACCTCGTCCTGAGTCCCAGAAGAGTGGCTCCCAAGCCCAGGTTCGAATGCCATGCCTGAATGTCCTCCTAGCAGCTGCTGATCTCCAGGAATAGAAGATGGGCCTTGCAGGCCTTGGAGATTTTGAGGCCTTTTGTCGAGTAACTTCTCAATTGCTCCCAATGGAGAATGAGTCAGCAAAAGACTCCCATTGAAACCAATGGGAGTGGGTTCCTTTGTATTTTCTGGGTCCCCCCCGGCCGGGGGGGCCTCCATTTTTCGATAATTCAGTGGGGGGGCCTTTCCAAAAAGAGCCCTTGTCGAAAATTCCACAAAAATAGAAGAAGAAATGGGTCAAAGGACCCGAAAACTAGAGAGAAGCCAGGAGCTGAAATGAAGCATGACTGTCCTCCACCCAGTCTAGGATTTGGGTTCGGGTTCGGGGTTCGGGTTAAGGGTTAGGGGTTAGGGTTAGGGGTTAGGGTTAGGGTTAGGGAGAACTAGAGAGAAGCCAGGAGCTGAAATGAAGCACGACTGTCCTCCACCCAGTCTAGGGTTCGGGTTCGGGGTTCGGGTTAAGGGTTAAGGGTTAGGGGTTAGGGTTAGGGGTTAGGGTTAGGGTTAGGGAAATAGATTTTTTAGGAAAATAGATTTTTTATTTTGAAATAACCATTCTACATACAAACAAATAGCATACACATAAGAAACAGTTTTCCACAATAATACAAAGAAGTTCAAATTGTCATGTTTACAATTTTTCAAAGTTTCAAAGTTTCAATTTCAAGTTTTTACATTTTCAAATCTTCAAATTTTCAAGAAGTAATTGGCAAGCACTCAACACTGTTAGAAAAGGTTACAAAAATCCAATTTTAACAGTAGATACATATTTTAAAGCATCTTAAGACACTTTAAAATCATAATAAAACCTTTTAAAATGGTTCAAAACATCCTATAAACATTTTTAAAACATCTCAAAAAATACCAAAATACTCTAAAATATTTCAAAACTTTTCAAAACATTTCAAAACATTTCAAAACAGTTGAAAGACATCTCAAACCATTTCAAACACATTTAAACATTAATAAACAGTTGTAAGCAGTTATAAACATATTCAAAAGTTATTAAATGTTATTAAACATAAGTTAAAACATATAAACATAATATTAAAAAAACAGAAAGTTAAAATCAGTCAACTAAATTGTAATGAATAATAAATAAATAGAGTAATTAATATGGTTGATTGGGCAATCAAGATGATTGGTCTTGCTCAGTGATTTGCATTGTTTCCACCCCCTCCCGAGTCTCGGGAGGTGTGGCCTTACTAATGGGGGGGTTGGGGCAGGGTGCTCCGGAATCCTGGGGCTCCGAAAGCTTGTAAGGTGGGGGGTATGAATGTTGCTGCTGCTTCAAGAACTGTTCTTGGTTAGTGGGGTTGTTCAGGAGCCCTTCGCTCCCCCCTGAACACGTGATCAGTCCCTCTGCCGCCCGAGACCTGCCAGAAGACAACTCCCCTTCCCCACTCCCCTCCTCCATCTCCTCCATCTCCTGTGACTCCTGACGTCCCTCCTCTCGTTTGTCACGCTCACAGGTTAACACGGTCATCTTGTCTCTCAAAAACTTCTGCTTTTTTCTCAGGCGTTTACATTCCATACGAGTAGACTGCTCGAGAGACTCCAATGGTTCCTCCCGAAAATCATCGGCATCGTCTCCCAACGTCACCCGTTTCTGTTTTGTCTCCTGAAAGGCTTCCCTAGTCCGCTGGATCAACTGCTCCAACTCCTCCACTGGCATGGTTTCCACAGTAGGGTACTGTGGCTTGAGAGAATCTACCCCCTTCTTCTTCTTTCCTGCCATAACCCCCGCCTTCTCACCCCTCTTCTGCATCTCAGAGGACTTTCCTTCTCCCTGCTCCGTCATCTCCATGGACTCATCGGAATCCCCATCCACCTGTAAGAGCTCGAAATGGTTCTGACTTCCCTCTTGCATTGGCCTATACACTCCCTTCAGTACCCTTCCCCTCGCATTGTTCCTCCCAGACTTCCCTACCAACGTCCAGCCCGAGTACTCACTCCCCGCCTTCTCAATGCGATGCCGGCCTACAGTACCGTTTCCTTCTTCTGGCACAATGACCTCTGTCACATCGGAGGCAAGGGTGACAATGGAAACAGATGACCCTCTCTCTCCAGTAACATCCCCCTCCATCAGCTGATCATGTGCAGCCTTAAGTTTCTCAAATGCCCTTGGGTTCCTCCTGTTGTAATATGCTTGAGGACAGAGCATATAAGTGTGCCCCTGCTTCAGACACAGGTTACATACAATACCCACCTTACAATGCATGGAACTGTGACCGTGCTTCCCACAGACCGCACAAAGGGGAGTGGCGCAGTGCTGCCTGATGTGATCGTAACCTCCACACTGAAAACAGGCAGGGGGTTGACCACTGTATCTGGTAATCCCACGGTCACTCCCCAAGAAAAAATACTTGGGGAGATGCCGAAGGTTGCTCCTACTGTCTCTGCATAAAGAAATGACTGCCTTATATTCCCCACTCCACAATCCATAATGGTTCAATCTCTTCCTTGGAGGGAGTAGAAC
This sequence comes from Lepidodactylus listeri, assembly GCA_029233225.1. Classification (NCBI taxonomy): domain Eukaryota; kingdom Metazoa; phylum Chordata; class Lepidosauria; order Squamata; family Gekkonidae; genus Lepidodactylus; species Lepidodactylus listeri. The sequence goes on along the minus strand of JARCFY010000185.1, from coordinate 52,948 downwards.
CTTACAATGTCTCTGGAGCCACAGTTCCACATCATCCTCTGGAATATTCGTGCTTCAGAATGAGAGCGTAAGAACCCTGGATTCCCCTCTAAACAGTGGTATAAGGTCATAATCTGCGAGAAGACCGGGCTGCCGCCTAAGAGCTACCCTGACCTTCGCCCAGAACCTCTGGTAAGCCCTCTCTGAAACCAAGCAAACGTCCGTCTCCCTGAGACCCGGGGGCATGATCACAGCCAGAATGTCATCTTTGGCTATGTTCAGGGAGCCCAAAAGCAAATGCCCGACCATGTAGTCCTCAGATAATCTCTCTGCATCGAAACCCTTGTAACGAAAACGGGCCACGTATCTCTGGCGCGGATCCCGGTCTTCCTCCTCCTCCCCCATTTCCTCAAAGAATTCCTCCAAAAAGGCCTCATCTTCCAGCCGCTCCATGTCATAGTCTATCGCCCGATGGGGCAGATCCGTCGTCTCCCTATCAGCTCCCTCACGGGCAACCCTCCCTCCCTGCCTTCCCGGGCCCGAGTCTACCCCACGGAGTATTTGGGAATAAGATCGTGGCTGCAAGGCTGTAGGTTTTACTAGAGAGATTGGGTTTTCAAGTGACTCACCAGGGGGGGTTGGTATAACTAAAGGAGTCAGAATGGGGCGTGAAAAAACCCGGGATGGGAGAGCCTTCGCTTCCAGTGGTGCTCCCGGATCCCTTGACCCACCCTTCGGTACCGAGAGATCAACCTGCTGACAGGTTTTTTGTTCTTCTGAACCCTCCGCCTCAGCCTCACCCCCTTCTACAGGTCTAGGCCCCTCCCCCCCAGACTGCTGGGCACCCACATCAGGACTAGCAAGGTCCTGGGAATCACCTCGACTGACAACTACCCGAGTACCCAAGCCTAGTCCCTCCCTACTTTTCATCCCCCCCACCGACAATGGCACCTCGTCCTCCCGTGAAAAGGGCCGCCCCAATGACCCAGATGCATCCATTTCTTCCAGCGGGCCCCCCCACAGAACTGGACATCCCGAAGGAAGGCCCACAGGCAATACAGACATAGGCATTGAACTCACTTCACCATCACCTCTGACAAGAACCGGGGCGTCCTGATCAATCACAGTCCCTCCTCCTCCTTGAGCGCCCATTGGCAAATAAACAGTTCCCAGTTCTGTTTGAAATGATCCAGACGTCCTCTTCCCCAGACAACGCTCCTCCAAGGTGGACGATGGTTTCTTCCTCTTTACACACTGTCTCTGAGGCAAAGATGACGATGACGGCAACAGATCGCAAAAAGAGGAACGTTTCAGTTGCAGTCCCAGTCCCGGTCCCTGACCCGATCCCATCTCAAACAGCATCTGTATTTCTTGTATTTCTTGTACTTCAACAACAGTCTCAGCCATCTGTTGCGTCCCCATGGACACCTGCACCGGTCCAGGAACGGCAGCTGTTGAAAGAAGAGAGCGCGGGCCAGCCGGAGCAGGGATCTCCACAATTGTGACACCAGTTGACCCCTGCTTCCCCTCTAGCCGGATGCCCCTAAGTTTCTCTCCAGACCCCTCTACTAGCTCTGGCTCAACTGTGGAAGCCACACCCTCATCACCCAGTGATACCGGGGTGATACCCCTTGTGCACCCTTGTATTTCCCTTATGCTTTCCTCCACCACCACCTCCTTCTCCTTCATCTCCTCTCCTAAGATCTCCCCCGCATCACCGGGATCACTAATATCAGTGGCGTCCCCTTCACTACCGCTAAGAGTCTCTACACCGGAAAGGTCGCTGTGACAAGGTTCTCTATAGCTACCTCCGAACTCCCCACCCTTAGGAAACCCCACTACCTCAATTGAAGTCTGTGCCCCTCCCCCTCTCTGAGCCCCTTCCCCCTCCTGACATGTCTTCTCTTCCTGACTCTCACCGGTTTGCGGGGGACCCTGAAGGCCAGGATCCCCCTGAGGAGTACAACAGGCCTCTCTCACATCCACCGATCGTGTCTCCATCCCCATCCGAGTCTCCGTCCTTGTCTCGTCCGCGACCTTATGCTTCTGACGGTCAGCCACCCGGTCATCACGATTGCACCTCTGTGAAGCTGACCCCGACACCCGATAAGGCGAAGTAATCACCGGCACCACAACAGGCACCACAACAGGAAGGACCTGGCGAACACCCTTAGAATGGACAGGTGTTGGATTGGAGTGGGCAGCCTTCCTCAGCTTCTCCTGCCACTCCTCCTGTTCCTTCAGCGTCTCAATTCGTAGCTCAAGAAGTCGGATCGCCTCCTGGCACCATCCGGTCCATTCTTCCGGAGTCAGCTCCCTGTGTCGTCCCCCGAGATCCTCATAAATGTCGGTGACATCTCCCTCTGACCTGGATTCCCACGACTGTAAAATAGCTCTCAGAATAGTTATAAGGCCTTGCTCCGACAACCACGCCGGGTAAGTTCCCGCAGAGGTGCGAACCTTACGACCAACTACCAACCTGTCTACGATATCAATTGACAGAGACCTGGCACAAATAGTTCTGGTTATAGACAGAGCGGGTCTTTCCGTCCTTTTTGTCAGAAAATCCATAATAGTGGGCTTAAAAGTATTCAGTAGATCCAGTAAGGAGTCTCTACTCCTTTTGTCAAGGGCCATGGTAGATCCAGCTGGAAGGCCTATGTGAACCAGAATAAGGCCCCAGAACCTAGCCAGGTCTAATTGGTTAAGGTTATCAGTAATCAGCAATCTGAGACCCACCTGCATCAGGCTGGCCTTCATCATAACCCACTCTTCCACTAGCCTAGTCTCGCGATGTTTTCCTTTTGGTGTCCCTTTAGTGGAAATCTTCCCGGGACTCGCTTGTGGGGTCCCATCCATTTCGCAAAGGCTAGTTTGAGAGGGGTCCGAAGAGGGGTTCTCCTCCCCCTCCCGTAACATGTCTCTAAGTATGTCCTCCATCCCTTCTTGTGAAGATGGTAAACAATAACGATAAGTGAAAGACTCACCCTGTCGCTGTGCCATAAGTTGAAGCAAAGGTCCCCTTTCCTCTCTCCTCTGTCTTTTCAGAGGGCGATCTTCAGGAGAAAGGGCACCCGCGTCTGTTTCCAACACATCTTCTTTTGCAAAAGGCATGTCCATCCCCCACTCATTCCGATCAACATGCCGTCCCGGCTGAGCCCTCAAGGACGTTTCCTCCTCCTTCCCTTTTGGATACTGGAGTGGGTGAAAAACTGGACTACAGGGTTCACCAGTTGTGTTCCTAATCTCCTCTGACACAGCTTCTACCTTTTGTGACAAATCAGCCACCTTCTGTCCTACGTCTTGAGCTGAGCTGAGCAAAGTCGCTCTCTGTTGAATCAAATCTTGCATCTCCAGAGGATCCGAACAAAGCATCATCCGGTCATCCACCTCTCTAATACTAATCTTATTAGCAGCAGCTTCCTCCATAGCCTGACCAAGGGCCTCAGAGCCAAGCTGCAGCTTATCCTGCAAAGCAGGCTGCTGAGGAGCCGTGTCTAACTTAAAAGCCTCACTATGCTTCCCCTCCCCATCGTTCTCTTGTCCCTTCTCAGAAATGCTGGCCAATTGCACCTGGACTATACTGTCCTGGTGGACCTGAAGTTCTTGGCCGGAACCCCGGTCAGGGGAAAATTGCAACCTCGTCTTCTTCACCACCCGTACTTCACGATACTGAGAGTGGGCCCAATGACTGTTTGGAGAACTCCCTCCAGCCCTTGGAGATTTAGCCAAGCCCATTGCAAGTTCCAAATGCTTCTCATAGGCCTCATATCGTGCCTCATATTGAGTGTCTAGCAAGGCCCTCTCACTCTCCCGACCCACTGTCAGAATCTGCTGATTCAGACAAAGGATTTCTGTTTCTTACAGCTATGTATTCTGTGTTATGCTATCTTATACCCTATGGCTGTGTATGTATTGTAGTTGCTACGCCCTTAGGTGAACCCTCACTTTGGCCAGTATGTATGTAGAATATGTGACCCCAGGTTTCAGTGCCTGACCAGGCCTGGTTTGTGTAACTGTCAGGGTGGGAGGATGACACCTGCAATGTATGGGAACAATGGGCCTCTCACACTCCTGCCTCCGCATTCCATTCGTCTCGGCTGGGATTTCAAGGGAGGATGAGTCTCATCTCTTATCAACATGCGAAAGCCTTGAGGCCATTGATTGTTATGTGAAATGGTAACATCTGAGGGGTCTGGTTTGGGAAAGGGAATTTACAGCTTGACACCTCACTTTCTTTCCTGTGGGAAGCAAACGGCTAGAGCCTCTTTTGCCCGCCGTTTTTCCCTTGTAGTGATTGGCTACCTATGGGTAATTCAAACTGCTTGGAAAGGTATAATAGACCTGCATCTATCATATGTATTATCTCTGACAATAATCCGAGAAGCTGTACCAATGTAGAGATTGGAAATAAAGAACTGTGTTTCACCAACCAGGATCTGATCCTTGACTACTTTGAGCAGAAATCTCACACCCACTAGCCTCTCAGTAGCACTGTGAATGCTGGAAAAGCCTCTTGCAAAAGTGTCCCACATATTTCTTTCTTTCCTTGTGCCTGTATGCACCCCCTCCTCCTTTTTCACCCTTTGGGTGCCCCTTCCCAAGCTGGGTGTGTCCCTCAGTTTCTTCAGTAAGCTCAAAATGGGGTTCCCCAGGTTTTGAGACCCCTGGGGGGTGCAGACAAACTACTTCTCCAGAAGAGTCCAAAATGTCTTCTGGTAATTCAAGGGAAATAGAGGGGCCCAAAGGGGTGGCGTCCATTGTAAAGGTCTCCATTCCTACCTTGTCCTGAGTCCCAGAAGAGTGGCTCCCAAGCCCAGGTTCGAATGCCATGCCTGAATGTCCTCCTAGCAGCTGCTGATCTCCAGGAATAGAAGATGGGCCTTGCTGGCCTTGCAGATTTTGAGGCCTTCCCTCGAGTAACTTCTCCATTGCTCCCAATGGAGAATGAGTCAACAAAACTCTCCCATTGAAACCAAAGGCAGTGGGTTCCTTTGGATTTTCTCGGTCCCCCCAGGCTGAGGGGGCCTCAATTTTTTGATACTTCAGTGGCGGGGCCTTTCGAAAAAGAGTCCTTGTCGAAAATTCCAAAAAGTAGAAGAAGAAATGGGTCAAAGGACGTGAAAACTAGAGAGAAGCCAGTATCTCAAATGAAGCACGACTGTCCTCCACCCAGTCTAGAAACCAATGGGAGTGGGTTCCTTTGTATTTTCTCGGTCCCCCCCGGCCGGGGGGGCCTCCATTTTTCGATAATTTGGGGGGGGGCTTTCCAAAAAGAGCCCTTGTCGAAAATTCCACAAAAATAGAAGAAGAAATGGGTCAAAGGACCCAAAAACTAGAGAGAAGCCAGGAGCTGAAATGAAGCACGACTGTCCTCCACCCAGTCTAGGGTTCGGGTTCGGGTTCAGGTTCAGGTTAGGGTTCGGGTTTGGGTTAGGGTTCGGGGGTTCGGGGGTTTGGGTTCGGGTTCAAGTTCGGGTTAGGGTTAGGGTTAGGGCTAGGGCTAGGGCTAGGATTAGGGCTAGAGCTAGGGCTAGGGCTAGGGCTAGGGTTAGAGTTAGGGTTACGCCAGGAGCTGAAATGAAGCACGACTGTCCTCCACCCAGTCTAGGGTAAGGATTAGGGTTAGGGTTAGTGTTAGGGTTAGGGTTAGGGCTAGGGCTCGGGTTAGGACTAGGGTAGGGCTAGGGCTAGGGCTAGGACTAGGACTAGGGCTAGGGCTAGTGCTAGGGCTTGGGCTAGGGCTAGGGCTAGGGTTAGGGCTAGGGATAGGGTTAGGCCTTGGAGATTTTGAGGCCTTCCCTCGAGTAACTTCTCCATTTTTCCCAATGGAGAATGAGTCAGGAGAACACTCCAATTGAAACCAATGGGAGTGGGTTCCTTTGGATTTTCTGGGTCCCCCCCGGCCGGGGGGGGGCCCTCCATTTTTTGATAATTCAGTGGGGGGGCCTTTCCAAAAAGAGCCCTTGTCGAAAATTTCACAAAAATAGAAGAAGAAATGGGTCAAAGAACTCGAAAACTAGAGAGAAGCCAGGAGCTGAAATGAAGCACGACTGTCCTCTACCCAGTCTAGGGTAAGCGTTAGGGTGAGGGTGAGGGTTAGGGCTAGGGCTAGGGCTTGGGTTAGGGTTAGAGAATTCCACTAAAATAGAAGAAGAAATGGGTCAAAGGATCCGAAAACTAGAGAGTAGCCAGGAGCTTATATGAAACACGACGGTCCTCCACCCATTCTAGGGTTATGGTTAGGGTTAGGGTTAGCGTTAGGGTTAGGGTTAGGGCTAGGGCTAGGGCTAGGGTAAGGGCTAATTTTAGGGCTAGGGCTATGGCTAGGGTTCGGGCTAGGGTTAGGGTTAGGGTTAGACTTTGAAGATTTTGAGGCCTTCCCTAGAGTAACTTCTCCATTTCTCCCAATGGAGAATGAGTCAGCAAAACTCTCCCATTGAAACCAAAGGCAGTGGGTTCCTTTGGATATTCTCGGTCCCCCCAGGCCGAGGGGGCCTCAATTTTTTGATACTTCAGTGGGGGGGCCTTTCCAAAAAGAGCTCTGTCGAAAATTCCAAAAAGTAGAAGAAGAAATGGGTCAAAGGACCGGAAAACTAGAGAGAAGCCAGAATCAGAAATGAAGCACGATTGTCCTCCACCCAGTCTAGGGTTAGGGTTAGGGTTAGGGCTAGGGCTAGGGCTCGGGCTCGGGTTAGGGTTTGGGTTCAGGCTAGGGCTAGGGCTTGGATTAGGGCTAGAGCTAGGGCTAGGTCTAGGGTTAGAGTTAGGGTTACGCCAGGAGCTGAAATGAAGCACGACTGTCCTCCACCCAGTCTAGGGTAAGGGTTAGTGTTCGGGTTAGTGTTAGTGTTAGGGTTAGTGTTAAGGTTAGGGTTAGGTGTTGGAGATTTTGTGGCCTTCCCCCGAGTAACTTCTCCATTTCTCCCAATGGAGAATAAGTCAGCGAAACACTCCCTTTGAAACCAATGGGAGTGGGTTCTTTTGGATTTTCTCGGTCCCCCCCGACTGGGGGGGCCTTCATTTTTCGATAATTCAGTGGGGGGGGGCTTTCCAAAAAGAGCCCTTGTCGAAAGTTCCACAAAAATAAAAGAAGAAATGGGTCAAAGGACCCAAAAACTAGAGAGAAGCCAGGAACTGAAATGAAGCACGACTGTCCTCCTCCCAGTCTAGGGTTAGGATTAGGGTTATGGTTAAAGTTAGGGTTAGGGCTAGGGTTAGGGCTAGGGCTAGGGCTAGGGTAAGGGCTAGGGTTAGGGCGTGGGTTAGGGTTAGGGCTAGGATTAGGATTAGTGTTAGGGCTAGGGCTAAGGTTAGGGTTAGGGTTAGGGTTAGGGTTAGACCTTGGAGATTTTGAGGCCTTCCCTCGAGTAACTTCTCCATTTCTCCCAATGGAGAATGAGTCAGCAGAATACTCCCATTGAAACCAATGCGAGTGGGTTCCTTTGGATTTTCTGGGTCCCCCTCGGCCTGGGGGGCCTCCATTTTTCGATAATTCAGTGGGGGGGGCCTTTCCAAAAATAGCCCTTGTCGAAAATTTCACAAAAATAAAAGAAGAAATGGGTCAAAGGACCCGAAAACTAGAGAGAAGCCAGGAGCTGAAATGAAGCACGACTGTCCTCTACCCTGTCTAGGGTAAGCGTTAGGGTGAGGGTGAGGGTTAGGGCTAGGGCCTGGGTTAGGGTTAGAGAATTCCACAAAAATAGAAGAAGAAATGGGTCAAACGACCCAAAAACTAGAGAGAAGCCACGAGCTGTTATGAAACTCGACTGTCGTCCACCCAGTCTAGGGTTAGGGTTAGGGTTAGGGTTAGGGCTAGGGCTAGGGCTAAGGTAAGGGGTAAGGTTACGGCTAGGTCTACGGCTAGGGTTAGGGTTAGGGTTAGGGTTAGGGTTAGACCTTGAAGATTTTGAGGCCTTCCCTCGAGTAACTTCTCCATTTCTCCCAATGGAGAATGAGTCAGCAAAACTCTCCCATTGAAACCAAAGGCAGTGGGTTCCTTTGGATTTTCTCGGTCCCCCCAGGCCGAGGGGGCCTCAATTTTTCGATACTTCAGTGGGGGGGCTTTTCCAAAAAGAGCCCTTGTCGAAAATTCCAAAAAGTAGAAGAAGAAATGGGTCAAAGGACCTGAAAACTAGAGAGAAGCCAGGATCTGAAATGAAGCACGATTGTCCTCCACCCAGTCTAGGGTTAGGGTTAGGGTTAGGGTTAGGGCTAGGGCTAGGGCTCAGGTTAGGGTTTGGGTTCGGGTTTGGGTTCGGGCTAGGGCTAGGGCTTGGATTAGGGCTAGAGCTAGGGCTAGGGCTAGGGATAGAGTTAGGGTTACGCCAGGAGCTGAAATGAAGCACGACTGTCCTCCACCCAGTTTAGGGTAAGGATTAGGGTTAGGGTTAGGGCTAGGGCTAGGGCTAGGGCTCGGGCTCGGGCTATGGTTATGGCTAGAGCTAGGGCTAGGTTTAGAGTTAGGGTTACGCCAGGAGCTGAAATGAAGCACGACTGTCCTCCTCCCAGTCTAGGGTTAGGGTTAGGGTTAGGGTTAGGGTTAGGGCTAGGGCTAGAATTAGGGTTAGGGTTAGACCTTGAAGATTTTGAGGCCTTCCCTCGAGTAACTTCTCTATTTCTCCCAATGGAGAATGAGTCAGCAAAACTCTCCCATTGAAACCAAAGGCAGTGGGTTCCTTTGGATTTTCCTGGTCCCCCCAGGCCGAGGGGGCCTCAATTTTTCGATACTTCAGTGGGGGGGCCTTTCCAAAAAGAGCCCTTGTCAAAAATTCCAAAATGTAGAAGAAGAAATGGGTCAAAGGACCTGAAAACTAGAGAGAAGCCAGGATTTGAAATGAAGCACGATTGTCCTCCACCCAGTCTAGGGTTAGGGTTAGGGTTAGGGTTAGGGCTAGGGCTAGGGCTAGGGCTAGGGCTCGGGCTATGGTTATGGCTAGAGCTAGGGCTAGGTTTAGAGTTAGGGTTACGCCAGGAGCTGAAATGAAGCACGACTGTCCTCCTCCCAGTCTAGGGTTAGGGTTAGGGTTGGGGTTGGGGTTGGGGTTGGGGTTAGGGTTGGGGTTGGGGTTAGGGTTAGGGTTAGGGTTAGGTGTTGGAGATTTTGTGGCCTTCCCCCGAGTAACTTCTCCATTTCTCCCAATGGAGAATAAGTCAGCGAAACACTCCCTTTGAAACCAATGGGAGTGGGTTCTTTTGGATTTTCTCGGTCCCCCCCGACTGGGGGGGCCTTCATTTTTCGATAATTCAGTGGGGGGGGCTTTCCAAAAAGAGCCCTTGTCGAAAGTTCCACAAAAATAAAAGAAGAAATGGGTCAAAGGACCCAAAAACTAGAGAGAAGCCAGGAACTGAAATGAAGCACGACTGTCCTCCTCCCAGTCTAGGGTTAGGATTAGGGTTATGGTTAAAGTTAGGGTTAGGGCTAGGGTTAGGGCTAGGGCTAGGGCTAGGGTAAGGGCTAGGGTTAGGGCGTGGGTTAGGGTTAGGGCTAGGATTAGGATTAGTGTTAGGGCTAGGGCTAAGGTTAGGGTTAGGGTTAGGGTTAGGGTTAGACCTTGGAGATTTTGAGGCCTTCCCTCGAGTAACTTCTCCATTTCTCCCAATGGAGAATGAGTCAGCAGAATACTCCCATTGAAACCAATGCGAGTGGGTTCCTTTGGATTTTCTGGGTCCCCCTCGGCCTGGGGGGCCTCCATTTTTCGATAATTCAGTGGGGGGGGCCTTTCCAAAAATAGCCCTTGTCGAAAATTTCACAAAAATAAAAGAAGAAATGGGTCAAAGGACCCGAAAACTAGAGAGAAGCCAGGAGCTGAAATGAAGCACGACTGTCCTCTACCCTGTCTAGGGTAAGCGTTAGGGTGAGGGTGAGGGTTAGGGCTAGGGCCTGGGTTAGGGTTAGAGAATTCCACAAAAATAGAAGAAGAAATGGGTCAAACGACCCGAAAACTAGAGAGAAGCCACGAGCTGTTATGAAACTCGACTGTCGTCCACCCAGTCTAGGGTTAGGGTTAGGGTTAGGGTTAGGGCTAGGGCTAGGGCTAGGGCTAAGGTAAGGGGTAAGGTTACGGCTAGGTCTACGGCTAGGGTTAGGGTTAGGGTTAGGGCTAGGGTTAGGGTTAGACCTTGAAGATTTTGAGGCCTTCCCTCGAGTAACTTCTCCATTTCTCCCAATGGAGAATGAGTCAGCAAAACTCTCCCATTGAAACCAAAGGCAGTGGGTTCCTTTGGATTTTCTCGGTCCCCCCAGGCCGAGGGGGCCTCAATTTTTCGATACTTCAGTGGGGGGGCTTTTCCAAAAAGAGCCCTTGTCGAAAATTCCAAAAAGTAGAAGAAGAAATGGGTCAAAGGACCTGAAAACTAGAGAGAAGCCAGGATCTGAAATGAAGCACGATTGTCCTCCACCCAGTCTAAAGTTAGGGTTAGGGTTAGGGTTAGGGCTAGGGCTCAGGTTAGGGTTTGGGTTCGGGTTTGGGTTCGGGCTAGGGCTAGGGCTTGGATTAGGGCTAGAGCTAGGGCTAGGGCTAGGGATAGAGTTAGGGTTACGCCAGGAGCTGAAATGAAGCACGACTGTCCTCCACCCAGTTTAGGGTAAGGATTAGGGTTAGGGTTAGGGCTAGGGCTAGGGCTAGGGCTAGGGCTAGGGCTAGGGCTCGGGCTATGGTTATGGCTAGAGCTAGGGCTAGGTTTAGAGTTAGGGTTACGCCAGGAGCTGAAATGAAGCACGACTGTCCTCCTCCCAGTCTAGGGTTAGGGTTAGGGTTAGGGTTAGGGTTAGGGTTAGGGTTAGGGCTAGGATTAGGGTTAGGGTTAGACCTTGAAGATTTTGAGGCCTTCCCTCGAGTAACTTCTCTATTTCTCCCAATGGAGAATGAGTCAGCAAAACTCTCCCATTGAAACCAAAGGCAGTGGGTTCCTTTGGATTTTCCTGGTCCCCCCAGGCCGAGGGGGCCTCAATTTTTCGATACTTCAGTGGGGGGGCCTTTCCAAAAAGAGCCCTTGTCAAAAATTCCAAAATGTAGAAGAAGAAATGGGTCAAAGGACCTGAAAACTAGAGAGAAGCCAGGATTTGAAATGAAGCACGATTGTCCTCCACCCAGTCTAGGGTTAGGGTTAGGGTTAGGGTTAGGGCTAGGGCTAGGGCTAGGGCTAGGGCTAGGGCTCGGGCTATGGTTATGGCTAGAGCTAGGGCTAGGTTTAGAGTTAGGGTTACGCCAGGAGCTGAAATGAAGCACGACTGTCCTCCTCCCAGTCTAGGGTTAGGGTTAGGGTTGGGGTTGGGGTTGGGGTTAGGGTTGGGGTTGGGGTTGGGGTTGGGGTTGGGGTTAGGGTTAGGGTTAGGGTTAGGGTTAGGGTTAGGTGTTGGAGATTTTGTGGCCTTCCCCCGAGTAACTTCTCCATTTCTCCCAATGGAGAATAAGTCAGCGAAACACTCCCTTTGAAACCAATGGGAGTGGGTTCTTTTGGATTTTCTCGGTCCCCCCCGACTGGGGGGGCCTTCATTTTTCGATAATTCAGTGGGGGGGGCTTTCCAAAAAGAGCCCTTGTCGAAAGTTCCACAAAAATAAAAGAAGAAATGGGTCAAAGGACCCAAAAACTAGAGAGAAGCCAGGAACTGAAATGAAGCACGACTGTCCTCCTCCCAGTCTAGGGTTAGGATTAGGGTTATGGTTAAAGTTAGGGTTAGGGCTAGGGTTAGGGCTAGGGCTAGGGCTAGGGTAAGGGCTAGGGTTAGGGCGTGGGTTAGGGTTAGGGTTAGGATTAGGATTAGTGTTAGGGCTAGGGCTAAGGTTAGGGTTAGGGTTAGGGTTAGACCTTGGAGATTTTGAGGCCTTCCCTCGAGTAACTTCTCCATTTCTCCCAATGGAGAATGAGTCAGCAGAATACTCCCATTGAAACCAATGCGAGTGGGTTCCTTTGGATTTTCTGGGTCCCCCTCGGCCTGGGGGGCCTCCATTTTTCGATAATTCAGTGGGGGGGGCCTTTCCAAAAATAGCCCTTGTCGAAAATTTCACAAAAATAAAAGAAGAAATGGGTCAAAGGACCCGAAAACTAGAGAGAAGCCAGGAGCTGAAATGAAGCACGACTGTCCTCTACCCTGTCTAGGGTAAGCGTTAGGGTGAGGGTGAGGGTTAGGGCTAGGGCCTGGGTTAGGGTTAGAGAATTCCACAAAAATAGAAGAAGAAATGGGTCAAACGACCCGAAAACTAGAGAGAAGCCACGAGCTGTTATGAAACTCGACTGTCGTCCACCCAGTCTAGGGTTAGGGTTAGGGTTAGGGTTAGGGCTAGGGCTAGGGCTAAGGTAAGGGGTAAGGTTACGGCTAGGTCTACGGCTAGGGTTAGGGTTAGGGTTAGGGCTAGGGTTAGGGTTAGACCTTGAAGATTTTGAGGCCTTCCCTCGAGTAACTTCTCCATTTCTCCCAATGGAGAATGAGTCAGCAAAACTCTCCCATTGAAACCAAAGGCAGTGGGTTCCTTTGGATTTTCTCGGTCCCCCCAGGCCGAGGGGGCCTCAATTTTTCGATACTTCAGTGGGGGGGCTTTTCCAAAAAGAGCCCTTGTCGAAAATTCCAAAAAGTAGAAGAAGAAATGGGTCAAAGGAACTGAAAACTAGAGAGAAGCCAGGATCTGAAATGAAGCACGATTGTCCTCCACCCAGTCTAGGGTTAGGGTTAGGGTTAGGGTTAGGGCTAGGGCTAGGGCTCAGGTTAGGGTTTGGGTTCGGGTTTGGGTTCGGGCTAGGGCTAGGGCTTGGATTAGGGCTAGAGCTAGGGCTAGGGCTAGGGATAGAGTTAGGGTTACGCCAGGAGCTGAAATGAAGCACGACTGTCCTCCACCCAGTTTAGGGTAAGGATTAGGGTTAGGGTTAGGGCTAGGGCTAGGGCTAGGGCTAGGGCTCGGGCTATGGTTATGGCTAGAGCTAGGGCTAGGTTTAGAGTTAGGGTTACGCCAGGAGCTGAAATGAAGCACGACTGTCCTCCTCCCAGTCTAGGGTTAGGGTTAGGGTTAGGGTTAGGGTTAGGGTTAGGGTTAGGGCTAGGGCTAGAATTAGGGTTAGGGTTAGACCTTGAAGATTTTGAGGCCTTCCCTCGAGTAACTTCTCTATTTCTCCCAATGGAGAATGAGTCAGCAAAACTCTCCCATTGAAACCAAAGGCAGTGGGTTCCTTTGGATTTTCCTGGTCCCCCCAGGCCGAGGGGGCCTCAATTTTTCGATACTTCAGTGGGGGGGCCTTTCCAAAAAGAGCCCTTGTCAAAAATTCCAAAATGTAGAAGAAGAAATGGGTCAAAGGACCTGAAAACTAGAGAGAAGCCAGGATTTGAAATGAAGCACGATTGTCCTCCACCCAGTCTAGGGTTAGGGTTAGGGTTAGGGCTAGGGCTAGGGCTAGGGCTAGGGCTCGGGCTATGGTTATGGCTAGAGCTAGGGCTAGGTTTAGAGTTAGGGTTACGCCAGGAGCTGAAATGAAGCACGACTGTCCTCCTCCCAGTCTAGGGTTAGGGTTAGGGTTGGGGTTGGGGTTGGGGTTAGGGTTGGGGTTGGGGTTAGGGTTAGGGTTAGGGTTAGGGTTAGGGTTAGGTGTTGGAGATTTTGTGGCCTTCCCCTGAGTAACTTCTCCATTTCTCCCAATGGAGAATAAGTCAGCGAAACACTCCCTTTGAAACCAATGGGAGTGGGTTCTTTTGGATTTTCTCGGTCCCCCCCGACTGGGGGGGCCTTCATTTTTCGATAATTCAGTGGGGGGGGCTTTCCAAAAAGAGCCCTTGTCGAAAGTTCCACAAAAATAAAAGAAGAAATGGGTCAAAGGACCCAAAAACTAGAGAGAAGCCAGGAACTGAAATGAAGCACGACTGTCCTCCTCCCAGTCTAGGGTTAGGATTAGGGTTATGGTTAAAGTTAGGGTTAGGGCTAGGGTTAGGGCTAGGGCTAGGGCTAGGGTAAGGGCTAGGGTTAGGGCGTGGGTTAGGGTTAGGGCTAGGATTAGGATTAGTGTTAGGGCTAGGGCTAAGGTTAGGGTTAGGGTTAGGGTTAGGGTTAGACCTTGGAGATTTTGAGGCCTTCCCTCGAGTAACTTCTCCATTTCTCCCAATGGAGAATGAGTCAGCAGAATACTCCCATTGAAACCAATGCGAGTGGGTTCCTTTGGATTTTCTGGGTCCCCCTCGGCCTGGGGGGCCTCCATTTTTCGATAATTCAGTGGGGGGGGCCTTTCCAAAAATAGCCCTTGTCGAAAATTTCACAAAAATAAAAGAAGAAATGGGTCAAAGGACCCGAAAACTAGAGAGAAGCCAGGAGCTGAAATGAAGCACGACTGTCCTCTACCCTGTCTAGGGTAAGCGTTAGGGTGAGGGTGAGGGTTAGGGCTAGGGCCTGGGTTAGGGTTAGAGAATTCCACAAAAATAGAAGAAGAAATGGGTCAAACGACCCGAAAACTAGAGAGAAGCCACGAGCTGTTATGAAACTCGACTGTCGTCCACCCAGTCTAGGGTTAGGGTTAGGGTTAGGGTTAGGGCTAGGGCTAGGGCTAGGGCTAAGGTAAGGGGTAAGGTTACGGCTAGGTCTACGGCTAGGGTTAGGGCTAGGGTTAGGGTTAGACCTTGAAGATTTTGAGGCCTTCCCTCGAGTAACTTCTCCATTTCTCCCAATGGAGAATGAGTCAGCAAAACTCTCCCATTGAAACCAAAGGCAGTGGGTTCCTTTGGATTTTCTCGGTCCCCCCAGGCCGAGGGGGCCTCAATTTTTCGATACTTCAGTGGGGGGGCTTTTCCAAAAAGAGCCCTTGTCGAAAATTCCAAAAAGTAGAAGAAGAAATGGGTCAAAGGAACTGAAAACTAGAGAGAAGCCAGGATCTGAAATGAAGCACGATTGTCCTCCACCCAGTCTAGGGTTAGGGTTAGGGTTAGGGTTAGGGCTAGGGCTAGGGCTCAGGTTAGGGTTTGGGTTCGGGTTTGGGTTCGGGCTAGGGCTAGGGCTTGGATTAGGGCTAGAGCTAGGGCTAGGGCTAGGGATAGAGTTAGGGTTACGCCAGGAGCTGAAATGAAGCACGACTGTCCTCCACCCAGTTTAGGGTAAGGATTAGGGTTAGGGTTAGGGCTAGGGCTAGGGCTAGGGCTAGGGCTCGGGCTATGGTTATGGCTAGAGCTAGGGCTAGGTTTAGAGTTAGGGTTACGCCAGGAGCTGAAATGAAGCACGACTGTCCTCCTCCCAGTCTAGGGTTAGGGTTAGGGTTAGGGTTAGGGTTAGGGTTAGGGTTAGGGCTAGGGCTAGAATTAGGGTTAGGGTTAGACCTTGAAGATTTTGAGGCCTTCCCTCGAGTAACTTCTCTATTTCTCCCAATGGAGAATGAGTCAGCAAAACTCTCCCATTGAAACCAAAGGCAGTGGGTTCCTTTGGATTTTCCTGGTCCCCCCAGGCCGAGGGGGCCTCAATTTTTCGATACTTCAGTGGGGGGGCCTTTCCAAAAAGAGCCCTTGTCAAAAATTCCAAAATGTAGAAGAAGAAATGGGTCAAAGGACCTGAAAACTAGAGAGAAGCCAGGATTTGAAATGAAGCACGATTGTCCTCCACCCAGTCTAGGGTTAGGGTTAGGGTTAGGGTTAGGGCTAGGGCTAGGGCTAGGGCTAGGGCTCGGGCTATGGTTATGGCTAGAGCTAGGGCTAGGTTTAGAGTTAGGGTTACGCCAGGAGCTGAAATGAAGCACGACTGTCCTCCTCCCAGTCTAGGGTTAGGGTTAGGGTTGGGGTTGGGGTTGGGGTTAGGGTTGGGGTTGGGGTTAGGGTTAGGGTTAGGGTTAGGGTTAGGGTTAGGTGTTGGAGATTTTGTGGCCTTCCCCCGAGTAACTTCTCCATTTCTCCCAATGGAGAATAAGTCAGCGAAACACTCCCTTTGAAACCAATGGGAGTGGGTTCTTTTGGATTTTCTCGGTCCCCCCCGACTGGGGGGGCCTTCATTTTTCGATAATTCAGTGGGGGGGGCTTTCCAAAAAGAGCCCTTGTCGAAAGTTCCACAAAAATAAAAGAAGAAATGGGTCAAAGGACCCAAAAACTAGAGAGAAGCCAGGAACTGAAATGAAGCACGACTGTCCTCCTCCCAGTCTAGGGTTAGGATTAGGGTTATGGTTAAAGTTAGGGTTAGGGCTAGGGTTAGGGCTAGGGCTAGGGCTAGGGTAAGGGCTAGGGTTAGGGCGTGGGTTAGGGTTAGGGCTAGGATTAGGATTAGTGTTAGGGCTAGGGCTAAGGTTAGGGTTAGGGTTAGGGTTAGGGTTAGACCTTGGAGATTTTGAGGCCTTCCCTCGAGTAACTTCTCCATTTCTCCCAATGGAGAATGAGTCAGCAGAATACTCCCATTGAAACCAATGCGAGTGGGTTCCTTTGGATTTTCTGGGTCCCCCTCGGCCTGGGGGGCCTCCATTTTTCGATAATTCAGTGGGGGGGGCCTTTCCAAAAATAGCCCTTGTCGAAAATTTCACAAAAATAAAAGAAGAAATGGGTCAAAGGACCCGAAAACTAGAGAGAAGCCAGGAGCTGAAATGAAGCACGACTGTCCTCTACCCTGTCTAGGGTAAGCGTTAGGGTGAGGGTGAGGGTTAGGGCTAGGGCCTGGGTTAGGGTTAGAGAATTCCACAAAAATAGAAGAAGAAATGGGTCAAACGACCCGAAAACTAGAGAGAAGCCACGAGCTGTTATGAAACTCGACTGTCGTCCACCCAGTCTAGGGTTAGGGTTAGGGTTAGGGTTAGGGCTAGGGCTAGGGCTAGGGCTAAGGTAAGGGGTAAGGTTACGGCTAGGTCTACGGCTAGGGTTAGGGCTAGGGTTAGGGTTAGACCTTGAAGATTTTGAGGCCTTCCCTCGAGTAACTTCTCCATTTCTCCCAATGGAGAATGAGTCAGCAAAACTCTCCCATTGAAACCAAAGGCAGTGGGTTCCTTTGGATTTTCTCGGTCCCCCCAGGCCGAGGGGGCCTCAATTTTTCGATACTTCAGTGGGGGGGCTTTTCCAAAAAGAGCCCTTGTCGAAAATTCCAAAAAGTAGAAGAAGAAATGGGTCAAAGGACCTGAAAACTAGAGAGAAGCCAGGATCTGAAATGAAGCACGATTGTCCTCCACCCAGTCTAGGGTTAGGGTTAGGGTTAGGGTTAGGGCTAGGGCTAGGGCTCAGGTTAGGGTTTGGGTTCGGGTTTGGGTTCGGGCTAGGGCTAGGGCTTGGATTAGGGCTAGAGCTAGGGCTAGGGATAGAGTTAGGGTTACGCCAGGAGCTGAAATGAAGCACGACTGTCCTCCACCCAGTTTAGGGTAAGGATTAGGGTTAGGGCTAGGGCTAGGGCTAGGGCTAGGGCTCGGGCTATGGTTATGGCTAGAGCTAGGGCTAGGTTTAGAGTTAGGGTTACGCCAGGAGCTGAAATGAAGCACGACTGTCCTCCTCCCAGTCTAGGGTTAGGGTTAGGGTTAGGGTTAGGGTTAGGGTTAGGGTTAGGGCTAGGGCTAGGATTAGGGTTAGGGTTAGACCTTGAAGATTTTGAGGCCTTCCCTCGAGTAACTTCTCTATTTCTCCCAATGGAGAATGAGTCAGCAAAACTCTCCCATTGAAACCAAAGGCAGTGGGTTCCTTTGGATTTTCCTGGTCCCCCCAGGCCGAGGGGGCCTCAATTTTTCGATACTTCAGTGGGGGGGCCTTTCCAAAAAGAGCCCTTGTCAAAAATTCCAAAATGTAGAAGAAGAAATGGGTCAAAGGACCTGAAAACTAGAGAGAAGCCAGGATTTGAAATGAAGCACGATTGTCCTCCACCCAGTCTAGGGTTAGGGTTAGGGTTAGGGTTAGGGCTAGGGCTAGGGCTAGGGCTAGGGCTCGGGCTATGGTTATGGCTAGAGCTAGGGCTAGGTTTAGAGTTAGGGTTACGCCAGGAGCTGAAATGAAGCACGACTGTCCTCCTCCCAGTCTAGGGTTAGGGTTAGGGTTGGGGTTGGGGTTAGGGTTGGGGTTGGGGTTGGGGTTGGGGTTGGGGTTAGGGTTAGGGTTAGGGTTAGGGTTAGGGTTAGGTGTTGGAGATTTTGTGGCCTTCCCCCGAGTAACTTCTCCATTTCTCCCAATGGAGAATAAGTCAGCGAAACACTCCCTTTGAAACCAATGGGAGTGGGTTCTTTTGGATTTTCTCGGTCCCCCCCGACTGGGGGGGCCTTCATTTTTCGATAATTCAGTGGGGGGGGGCTTTCCAAAAAGAGCCCTTGTCGAAAGTTCCACAAAAATAAAAGAAGAAATGGGTCAAAGGACCCAAAAACTAGAGAGAAGCCAGGAACTGAAATGAAGCACGACTGTCCTCCTCCCAGTCTAGGGTTAGGATTAGGGTTATGGTTAAAGTTAGGGTTAGGGCTAGGGTTAGGGCTAGGGTTAGGGCTAGGGTTAGGGCTAGGGTTAGGGTTAGGGTTAGGGTTCGGGTTCGGGTTCGGGTTAGGGTTCGGGTTAGGGTTAGGGTTAGGGTTAGGGTAATAGATTTTTTAGGAAAATAGATTTTTTATTAAAAAATAACCATTCTACATACAAACATAAAACCAATTTTTTTTCCAATTTACAAATTTTCAAATTTGAAATGTTCAGATTTACAATTTTCTAAAATTTCAAAAAGTAATAAACAAACATATCACTTTAGAATCATAGAATCATAATAAAGCAGTTTAAGACATTTGAAAACATTTCAAAACATTTAAAATTTTTTTAAACATTCAAAAACATTTAAAGACATTTAACCATTAGTAAACAGTTATAAACATATTCAAACCTTTTAAAACACAATTAGTTATTATTATTTATTATTTTTATATACAACTTTATAACTTTATAGCTTTATAATTTTATAACTTTATAACTTTATAACCGTCTTAACCATTGTTTCCCAAAACAGTTACATTCTAGGCATAAGGCCTAGAATCAGTTTTAAGCTGCAGCCATGAACTATGTGTGTTAAAGTCCTGGCAAGATCCCGTGAGGTGTCCCTCAGTGCACAGGGGGGTTCACCTCGCGGAACCATCGCCAACGATTGCTGTAAGTAGCTGGTTTTGTGTTCCTCTGTTCCCACGATCGCACCTTCGCAATATAGCTTATGATGTAACTGATGCTATTCTGAAGAGGTACCGGTGACTTAGTGTAAGCTTCTGATCGCCTGTCTCTGAAGATCCCATGGAGGACAATGAGGTTGAGCAGGCGCACCACTGACCACGGCACCCCTCCCACTGATGTGCCAGCAACCTTGGAAAGGTCTCCCGACGGTGGTGTTGACTCTGTCCATGCCTCCCGCGGTGAGCCGTAGCCTCCCCTTGGCTCTAAACCTGAGACGATGGTTTCCCAGTCCTGCACCGCTAGATAAGGCCACTCTAACTTCCGTGCCACTGCCAGCCAGAGGCGTTTAACTGTCAGACAAGTCTTGACTGCATGTTGTATCGTTTCCGGCGTGTCGGCATCCACGCAACCCTGCCGTCGACACCCCCTCTGTCCCACTGCCGTCGAAACCTTCTTCACGCCCACATAGAGAACTTGATGGTATGCCCTCCATCGGATATCCCGCAACTCATAAGGGATGGTCCTGTCCGTGAAGGTCGATATGGGAAAGGATTGCTCTCGAAGGTAGTCGGAGAGGGTCATTTTGCCTCTTCGCCCATCGTCATAGGGGTCAGTTCTTAGACGCTTGAACAGCTGCCAATAGAGGGTCCCCACCGATCCGAACCCTTTCCGGACCGCTTCCCGTATCTCCGCAGCCATAATTCCATAGCGCTTTACTAGGGCCACAGACTCCAGCACAAAGTCAGGGAGGCCTCTCTTAAAGCGTGCCGTCAGACGTGGCAAGGGTCGGCCCTCCACCCACCATCTCTGGCCCCACTGGGTTCTTGCCCAGCTGTTCGCAAAAGCCACCCACGTAAAAGAGTCTTCAGTCACAGGGCCTTCTTGGATCGACTCCATCTGTCCGCAGTTAAGGTGAAGGAAGGTGACGAGGAACCAAAGGGCAACATCCGGGAGTCCCAGACCCCCTTCCCTCTGTTTCCTGTGAGTCACAAGTCTCGCCAGGGGAAAGTTCGCCATCCCGAAGATCCAGCGGAAGACCTCCCTCATAACCGTCACCATGATTGAGCTTGGGGGAGGGTAGACACCCGCCAAATAGTTGGCGGCAGGGATACAATAGGTGGTGAAAAATTGTATCTTCTTCCCCGTGGACAGTCTCCAGTGCTTCCAACGCTGCAGGCGTTCCTCCACCTTACTCTTCCATAGTTGCCAATTTTGTCGCCACCCAGTCTGCTGCAGGGAGAAGAAAATCCCCAAGATCTTGAGACCTTCGAGGGGCTCAGCAGTCCCCTCTTTCTGCTCCTCTCCTCCCTCGTGTGACAACGGTCGGACTCTGATCACTGCCGAGGTGCCGTCCAGCATGTACAGTTTGCTCTTCAAGGCATTCACCTTGGCACCTGAGGCAGCTTCGTACTCCCTTAGGTGTCCCCGGACCCTAGAGAGGTCCTCCTCACCTCGCAACCACAGGTACGTGTCATCAGCGTGGGCGATCGCGGAGAGTCTGAAGCTACCAGTTCCTCCAGTCCTCAGGCCCCTGATGGCAGGGTCCCCTTTGACAGCTCTCAAGAAGGGCTCCAACGCCAACACATACAGCAGCGGACTCAGGGGACACCCCTGCCGGACGCCCCTCATCACTGGGAAAGAGTCCCCCGTTACACCCCTGACGTGAGGCGAGACACACGCTCCCGCATAGAGTGCCCGGAGGATAGTCACAAAGGGCCGAGGGACACCCTGTCGCTCCAGGACCGCCCACAGATATTGCTGGTCCACCCTATCAAAGGCTTTGTGCTGGTCTAGCTGCAAGAGCCACTGCTGTTTCCCTTCCTCCCGGACCGCACAAAAGGCTTGACGGAAAAGGCACGCCGTGTGAACCATCTTCCTGCCCGGGATTCCACTGGTCTGTCCTGGGGAGACGATCTTGTGAGCTACCTTCTTCAGCCTGGTATTCAAAGCCCTTGCAAAAATACGATAGTCCACATTAGTGATAGTGATCGGACGCCAGTTCCCAATGAGCGTCGGGTCCCCAGTTTTATACAAGAGTATCATCAACCCCTGCAGAAAACTTCTCCCAGCCTTCTTTGTCTCCCACATACGGTTGAAAACCTGGGTCAAAAGGGGGAGGAAGTAGCCTTGGAGGTTCCTGTAGAGCCCGTAGGGCAAGCCGTCTGGTCCTGGCGTAGATGACCTTTTCCCCGCCGCAAGCGCTTTCCCCACCTCTTCCTCCGTGAAGGGAGCCAGGAGCTGACAGGTTTCCTCCTCGTCACACTCCATCTTCTGGACCCGTTCACCACTCAGATAGTCCTCCAAGCCGCAGCCTGTAGGCCCGTCGGTCCATGCCCCATACAGAGTCCCATAGAACTGAGAGACCACGTCCAACACCTCTGCAGTCTTCTCTCGGACTAGCTCTTCTGGGTGCACTCGCAGGCCAACAAGCTTCTGGTGTGAGCTGGGCAACCGATCCCTTTCCCACTCTCCCTTTTGTATCACCGGCCCCGAAGATCGAGCCATCTTGTTCAAACGCCTCCTCTCCCTTTGTGACCGTTGGTAATCCTTAATCACCTGTTGACTCCGTTGTAGCCTCCCTGCGTCATAGTGGAGGCCCTTGGCCATCCTCCACCGAACAGCGAGTACGTTCTGGATGGCACGGTGATAGTCCCATAGCTCCCTGGCCGCGTTGTTGCGCTTGGCTCTACGACAGGTGTGCTGGATAGACTTCTTCAGGCCATCCCACCATTGAATCAGGTCCATATCACCTCGGGATCTCTTTGACGCTTCCACCGTCAAAATCACTTCTCTCTCCAACCGATAGGTCCTAAGGTCCCTCTCTCTGAGGATCCATCTCGACTTCCCCGATGGCCAATCTTCTATCGTCGTCCCCAAAGTAATGCTCAGCATCGCGTGATCCGACCAAGGGTTAATGACCAAGAGGCATCGGAGGGGAGCCCCGGACGACAGCGCCCACACCCTATCCAGCCTACTGACAGAGAGGGGGTGGAAGTAAGTCATCGTGGCTCCCAGTGGGACCGTGTACTTCTGCTGGAACACCATCCTGTGGTGAGTGGGCAGATAGTCGAGTTCATTCATCACGTGCAGAGCCGAATCCTGGAGGTGCAGTGAGTCCTGCAAAAGGCTCCGCAGTGACTTCTCCTCCACCGCCAAGGGCTTCTCCTGCCACGCCCCCGGCTTCCTCAGGTTGATCCGGTCAGACATCTCCGAACGAATGTTGAAATCTCCCGCCACGATCAATTCTCTGTTGGTATACACATAGTCCTGCAAGGTCTCCCACAGGCTTAATCTGCGTCTCCTGTTGACCGGGGCATACAGGGCACACAGACGGTATCTATGGGTGGTGCGTCCGTCTTCCCCTCGCAGATCGACGTCCAACACAAGCAGATGGCCCGGAACAGCCTCAATGGTTTTAACAATCCTACAACCCTTCTTCAAAGTAGTGAGAACCGCCACCCCGCCAGCGGCTTCCTCCACAAGCGACCAGATGGACGGACCCCACGTCCAAGCTCTCTGCGCGGCACTCCGATCCCTGGGGTTGTTAATGTTGGTTTCCTGGAGCACTATAAAATCCATCCTCAACTTACTCAGATGGTAGTAAATGTCCTCTCTACGTCCCGGCTGTCGCAGACCCCTGCAGTTCCAGGTAAGTATTTTGAGAGCCATGATCTTAAAAAAGTTGAAGAGAAGTGGCCGAACCTTAAACCTATAGACTTTCCTGCCCCTCTGGAGAAAGGGTCGCATCGCCGACGAACTCACGGACTTCCTCTTGCTCAGCGACCTGCATTGATTCCACCCCCTCCTGAATACCGGGAGGTGTGGCCATACTAACTGGGGAACTGGGATGGGATGACCCAGGACCCGAGGACTCAGAGAGCTTGTAAGGAGGAGGGTAAGAATGCTGCTGCTGCTGCAGTTCCTGTTCTTGATTGGAGGGGGTGCTCAGGTGCCCGTCCTTCTCCCCAGAACATCGGGTGAGACCCTCCACTGCAGAAGACTCACCGGGAGCCCCTTCCACACACCCCACCTCCATTTCCTGTGACTCATGACTACCCTCCTCCCGTTTCTCGCGTTCGCAGATCAACACAGTCATCTTGTCCCTCAGGAATCTCTGCTTCTTTCTCAGGCGCCGACAGTCTGTCTGGGAGGTCTCCTCAAGGATCTCCAAGGATTCCTCCCGAAAGTCATCAGCGACATCTCCCAACATTGCCCGTTTCAACTTTGTGTCCTCGTAGGTTTCTCTAGTTCGCTGAATCAACTGCTCCAGCTCCTCCACCGACATTGACTCTGCAGTGAGGAGCTGTGGTTTGGCGGGGACCGTGCCCTTCTTCTTCTTTCGCTCCTTGACCTTTGACTCCCCATCTCTCTTCTGTGTCTCAGAGAACTTCCCCGCCTCCTCCTCCGTTATCTCCATGGACTCATCGGAGTCCCCTCCCATTGCTAACAGTTCAAAGCGGTTGTTACTTCTCTCCTGCAGCGGCCGGTACACTCCCTGGAGAACCTTCCCTCTCGCCTTGTTCCTCCCAGACTTCCCAACCGACATCCAGCCCGATTCCTCGCTCTCCACCATCTCCATGCGGCAAGGTTCTGCGATACCGTCCCTCTCTCCTCGCGCCGCCATCGCCACATCAGACGTGATGGTAGAGGTGGAAGCAAGGGTAGAAGTGGAAGCAGTTGACTCTCCCGCCCCCGTCACGTTCCATTCCATAGACTGAAAGTGTGAGGCTTTAAGTTTCTCATACACCGTCGGGTTCCTCCTGTTATAGTACGCTAGAGGGCAGAGCAGGTAGGCATGCCCCTGCTTCAGGCACAGATTACATACTATGCCCACCTTGCAATGCATGGAACTGTGGCCGTGTTTCCCACAGGCCGCACAAAGGGGGGTGGTGCAGTGCTGCCTGATGTGATCATAACCACCGCACTGGAAACAAGCAGGGGGTTGACCGCTGTATCGGGTGATCCCGCGATCGCTCCCCAAGAAAAAATATTTGGGAAGGTGCCGGAGGTTACTTCGACCGTCTCTCCTTAAAGAGATGACCGCTTTATATTCCCCTCTCCACAGCCCATAGTGGTTCAACCTCTTCCTTGGGGGGAGAAGGATCGTGCAATGTCTCTGGAGCCACCTTTCCACATCCTCTTCTGGGATATTTGTACTTCGAAAGGAGAGTGTAAGGACCCTGGATTCCCCTCTAAACAATGGTATGACATCATAATCTGTGAAGAGACTAGGGGTCCGCCTAAGCGCTCCCCTGACCTTCACCCAGAACCTCTGATAAGCCCTCTCTGAGACCAGGCAGACATCTGTCTCCCGGAGACCTGGGGGCATGATCACAGCCAAGATGTCTTCTTTGGCAATGTCCAAGGAACCCAAAAGCAAAGTTCCAACCATGTAATCCTCAGACAATTTCTCTACGTCAAATCCCTTGTAGCGAAAACGGGCCACATATCTCTGGCGTGGATCCTGATCCTCCTCCTCTCCCATCTCTGCAAAAAATTCCTCCAGGAAATCCTCATCCTCCATCCGCTCCATGTCATAATCCATTTGGCGACGAGGCGGGTCCCTCATTTCCCCGTCAGCTCCCTCTCGGGCTCCCCGCTCTCCCCTCCCCCTCGGACCCAAGTCCACCCCACGAAGTATTTGGGAATAAGATCGTGACTGCGGGGCAGCTAACTGTACCCGAGAGACAGGGTTTCCACCCAACACACTGCATGAGGACGTTGCAACAGAGGAAGCCGGAGTGAGACGTGAGACCTCCTGGGAAAAGGGAACCTTTGCTTCCCGAGGTGCCCCTGGGTCCCCCGGCCCACCCCCAGAAGCCAAGAGTTCAACCGGGCATTGGGGTATCCGTTCCCCAGAATCTTCCTGTCTAGCCTCACTCCCTTCTGAAAGTCGAGGCCCCTCCCCCACATGCTGCTGGGCACCGGGAGCAGAGTGAGCGAGGATCCGAGAGACTGCACAACCGTTGAATACCTGACTCCCCGAACCTTCCCCCCCACCAACCTCCATCGCCCCCACCAACAACAAATCCTCCTCATCCCGTGTGAGTGGCGCCCCCGATGGACTGGGGGCAGCGGTATTCCCGAACGCGTCTTTGTGTGGGGGAACAGGGCATTCTGAGGGAAGACTTACAGGCACCACAGACTTAATCATTTGACTCCCATCACTACCACCTCCGTCTAGGGCCAAGGTGGCCTGACCAGTCTCACCCCCACCCACCGGCAAGCGAGCAGTCCCCAGTCCCGGCCTGTACGGTCCAGTCTTCTTCACCCGACCACGCTCCTCCGAGGTAGGCGTTGATTTCTTCCTCTTCCCACCCTGTCTCTGAGGCAAAGGCGGCGGCAACAGATGAGAAGGAGACGCGTGTTTCAATTCCAGTCCCGGTCCCTGGCCCGTTCCCATCTCAGTCAGCGTCCCTACTTCCTGCGATTTACGAAAAGTGTCGGCCATCCGCTGCGTCCCCCCTGATGCATGTTCAGATCCAGGAGCAGCAGCTGTCGAAGGAAGAAAACGAGGACCAACCAGAGCAGGGACCTCCACAGACGCAACCACAGTTGACCCGTGCTGCCCCCCCAGCTGAATGCCCCCCGGTTCCCCTCCAAGTCCCTCCACCCTTTCTGGTTCTACCTGGAGGGCCCCAAACTCATCCCCCACTGGTGCCGGGGCAGGATCCCCGCTGCCCCCTTCTATTTCCCTTTCCTCCTCCTCCCCCCCGGAGACTTCCCCGGTATCATCAGCATCATCAGCATCACTAATATCAGTGGCATCCCTTTCACTAGCACTAAGAGTCTCTACACCCGAAAGGTCACTGTGACAAGGTTCTCTATAGCTACCTCCAAATCCGCAACGCTTTAGAGCCCCCACTTCCTGTCCTGGAGTCTGTACCCCTTTCTCTCTCAGAGCCCCTTCCCCTTCCTGAAATGTGTCCCGCTCCCAACCCTCACCGGTTTGCGGGGGACCCTGGGAGCCAGGGTCCCCCTGTTGAGTACGATGGGCCTTTTCCACATCCACCGAACATGCCTCCGTCCCCATCTGGGCCTCCGTCCTTAGCTCATCCATGACCTGCCACTCCTGACGATCAACCACCCGGTCATCACCGCTGCACCTCTCCGAAGCCGACTGCGACACCTGAAACGCCGAAGGGATCAGGGGCACCACAGTAGGTAAGATCTGGCAAACGCTCTCAGAGCCAACAGGTGCCAAACAGGAGCGGGCGGCCGTCCTCGGCATCTGCTGCCCCCTCTCCTCTTCCTTCAGCATCTCAATTCGTATATCAAGAAGGTGGATCGCCTCCTGACACCATCCGGTCCATTCCTCTGGAGTCAGCTCCCTGCGTTGTCCCCCGACGTCCTCGTAAATATCAGTAACCTCTCCCTCTGACGTGGATTCCCACGACTGTAAAATAGCTCTCAAAAGAGTTATAAGACCTTGCTCCGACAACCACTCCGGGTAAGTTCCCGCAGAGGTGCGAACTCTACGACCAATCACCAACCTGTCTATGATATCAATTGACAGAGACCTGGCAAAGGTAATTCTATTTATAGCCGACTCGGATCTGTCTATCTTTTTTGTCAAAAAGTCCATGATAATGGGCTTGGAATCATTCAGTAAATCCAGTAAGGAATCTCTACTCCTTTTATGGAGGGCCATAGTATTTCCAGCTGGTAGGCCCACATGGGCCAGGATAAAGCCCCAGAACTTAGCCACATCTAATTGTTTAAGGTTTTGAGTAGTCAGCAGACTAAGCCCCACCTGCATTGAGCTGGCCTTCATCAGGACCCAATCTTCCAGTAGCCTGGTCTCACGACATGCACGTGTTTCTTTTGGCGTCCCCTTAGTGGAACTCTTCCTGGGAGTCATTTGTGAAGTCACATCAGCTTCAAAGGGCCTAGTATGAGAGAGGGCCCAACCGGGGTCCTCCTCTCCTTCCTGTAACATGTCTCTAAGTAAGTCCTGCGTCCCTTCTTGTGAAGATGACAAAGAATCACAATAAGTGGAAGACTCACCCTGTTGCTGTGCTATACGTTGAGGTGGAGGTCCCCTCTCATCTCTCCTCTGCCTTTTCGGAGGGCGGTCTCCAGGAGAAAAGCCAGCCGTGCCTGTTTCCAAAGTTTCTTCTTTTGCAAAAGGCACGTCCTTCCCACAGTCATTTTGGTCAACATGCCCTCTCGGCACAACCCTGAGGGACATTTCTTCCTGCTTCCCTTTTGGGTACTGGAGTGGGTGAAAAACTAGGCCACAAGGTTGAATGGTTGTGTTCCTAATCTCCTCTGACACAGCATCTACCTTTTGTGACAAATCAGCTACCTTCTGTTCTACTTCTTGAGCTGAGCTGAGCAAAGTCCCTCTCAGTTGAATCAAATTTTGCATCTCCAGAGGATCTGAAGAAACCATCATCCGGTCATCTGCCTCTCTAATCCTAATCTGAATAGCAGCAGCTTCCCTCCTAGCCTGACCAAGGGCCTCAGAGCCAAGCTTCAGCTTATCCTGTAGAGTGGGCTCCTGAAGAGCCGTGTCTAACTGAAAGGCCTGGCCGTGCTTCCCCTCCCCATCGTTCTCTTGTCCCTTCTCAGAAATGCTGACCAATTGCACCTGGACTATACTGTCCTGGTGGACCTGAAGTTCTTGGCCGGAACCCCGGTCAGGGGAAAATTGCAACCTCATCTTCTTCACCACCCGTACTTCACGATACTGAGAGTGGGCCCAGTGACTTTTTGGAGAACTCCCTCCAGCCCTTGGGGATTTAGCCAAGCCCATTGCAAGTTCCAAATGCTTCTCATAGGCCTCATATTGAGTGTCTAGCAAGGCCCTCTCACTCTCCCGACCCACTAGCCTCTCAGTAGCACTGTGAATGCTGGAAAAGCCTCTAGCAAAAGTGTCCCACATTTTTCTTTCTTTCCTTGTGCCTGTATGCACCCCCTCCTCCTTTTGCACCCTTTGGGCTTGGACTTCCTGCCCCTTCCCAAGCTGGGTGTGTCCCTCAGTTTCTTCAGTAAGCTCAAAATGGGGTTCCCCAGGTTTTGAGACCCCCAGGGGGTCCAGACAAACGACTTCTCCAGAAGAGTCCAAAATGTCCTCTGGTAATTCAAGGGAAATAGAGGGGCCCAAAGGGGTGGTGTCCAATATAAAGGTCTCCATTCCTACCTCGTCCTGAGTCCCAGAAGAGTGGCTCCCAAGCCCAGGTTCGAATGCCATGCCTGAATGTCCTCCTAGCAGCTGCTGATCTCCAGGAATAGAAGATGGGCCTTGCAGGCCTTGGAGATTTTGAGGCCTTTTGTCGAGTAACTTCTCAATTGCTCCCAATGGAGAATGAGTCAGCAAAAGACTCCCATTGAAACCAATGGGAGTGGGTTCCTTTGTATTTTCTGGGTCCCCCCCGGCCGGGGGGGCCTCCATTTTTCGATAATTCAGTGGGGGGGCCTTTCCAAAAAGAGCCCTTGTCGAAAATTCCACAAAAATAGAAGAAGAAATGGGTCAAAGGACCCGAAAACTAGAGAGAAGCCAGGAGCTGAAATGAAGCATGACTGTCCTCCACCCAGTCTAGGATTTGGGTTCGGGTTCGGGGTTCGGGTTAAGGGTTAGGGGTTAGGGTTAGGGGTTAGGGTTAGGGTTAGGGAGAACTAGAGAGAAGCCAGGAGCTGAAATGAAGCACGACTGTCCTCCACCCAGTCTAGGGTTCGGGTTCGGGGTTCGGGTTAAGGGTTAAGGGTTAGGGGTTAGGGTTAGGGGTTAGGGTTAGGGTTAGGGAAATAGATTTTTTAGGAAAATAGATTTTTTATTTTGAAATAACCATTCTACATACAAACAAATAGCATACACATAAGAAACAGTTTTCCACAATAATACAAAGAAGTTCAAATTGTCATGTTTACAATTTTTCAAAGTTTCAAAGTTTCAATTTCAAGTTTTTACATTTTCAAATCTTCAAATTTTCAAGAAGTAATTGGCAAGCACTCAACACTGTTAGAAAAGGTTACAAAAATCCAATTTTAACAGTAGATACATATTTTAAAGCATCTTAAGACACTTTAAAATCATAATAAAACCTTTTAAAATGGTTCAAAACATCCTATAAACATTTTTAAAACATCTCAAAAAATACCAAAATACTCTAAAATATTTCAAAACTTTTCAAAACATTTCAAAACATTTCAAAACAGTTGAAAGACATCTCAAACCATTTCAAACACATTTAAACATTAATAAACAGTTGTAAGCAGTTATAAACATATTCAAAAGTTATTAAATGTTATTAAACATAAGTTAAAACATATAAACATAATATTAAAAAAACAGAAAGTTAAAATCAGTCAACTAAATTGTAATGAATAATAAATAAATAGAGTAATTAATATGGTTGATTGGGCAATCAAGATGATTGGTCTTGCTCAGTGATTTGCATTGTTTCCACCCCCTCCCGAGTCTCGGGAGGTGTGGCCTTACTAATGGGGGGGTTGGGGCAGGGTGCTCCGGAATCCTGGGGCTCCGAAAGCTTGTAAGGTGGGGGGTATGAATGTTGCTGCTGCTTCAAGAACTGTTCTTGGTTAGTGGGGTTGTTCAGGAGCCCTTCGCTCCCCCCTGAACACGTGATCAGTCCCTCTGCCGCCCGAGACCTGCCAGAAGACAACTCCCCTTCCCCACTCCCCTCCTCCATCTCCTCCATCTCCTGTGACTCCTGACGTCCCTCCTCTCGTTTGTCACGCTCACAGGTTAACACGGTCATCTTGTCTCTCAAAAACTTCTGCTTTTTTCTCAGGCGTTTACATTCCATACGAGTAGACTGCTCGAGAGACTCCAATGGTTCCTCCCGAAAATCATCGGCATCGTCTCCCAACGTCACCCGTTTCTGTTTTGTCTCCTGAAAGGCTTCCCTAGTCCGCTGGATCAACTGCTCCAACTCCTCCACTGGCATGGTTTCCACAGTAGGGTACTGTGGCTTGAGAGAATCTACCCCCTTCTTCTTCTTTCCTGCCATAACCCCCGCCTTCTCACCCCTCTTCTGCATCTCAGAGGACTTTCCTTCTCCCTGCTCCGTCATCTCCATGGACTCATCGGAATCCCCATCCACCTGTAAGAGCTCGAAATGGTTCTGACTTCCCTCTTGCATTGGCCTATACACTCCCTTCAGTACCCTTCCCCTCGCATTGTTCCTCCCAGACTTCCCTACCAACGTCCAGCCCGAGTACTCACTCCCCGCCTTCTCAATGCGATGCCGGCCTACAGTACCGTTTCCTTCTTCTGGCACAATGACCTCTGTCACATCGGAGGCAAGGGTGACAATGGAAACAGATGACCCTCTCTCTCCAGTAACATCCCCCTCCATCAGCTGATCATGTGCAGCCTTAAGTTTCTCAAATGCCCTTGGGTTCCTCCTGTTGTAATATGCTTGAGGACAGAGCATATAAGTGTGCCCCTGCTTCAGACACAGGTTACATACAATACCCACCTTACAATGCATGGAACTGTGACCGTGCTTCCCACAGACCGCACAAAGGGGAGTGGCGCAGTGCTGCCTGATGTGATCGTAACCTCCACACTGAAAACAGGCAGGGGGTTGACCACTGTATCTGGTAATCCCACGGTCACTCCCCAAGAAAAAATACTTGGGGAGATGCCGAAGGTTGCTCCTACTGTCTCTGCATAAAGAAATGACTGCCTTATATTCCCCACTCCACAATCCATAATGGTTCAATCTCTTCCTTGGAGGGAGTAGAACCTTACAATGTCTCTGGAGCCACAGTTCCACATCATCCTCTGGAATATTCGTGCTTCAGAATGAGAGCGTAAGAACCCTGGATTCCCCTCTAAACAGTGGTATAAGGTCATAATCTGCGAGAAGACCGGGCTGCCGCCTAAGAGCTACCCTGACCTTCGCCCAGAACCTCTGGTAAGCCCTCTCTGAAACCAAGCAAACGTCCGTCTCCCTGAGACCCGGGGGCATGATCACAGCCAGAATGTCATCTTTGGCTATGTTCAGGGAGCCCAAAAGCAAATGCCCGACCATGTAGTCCTCAGATAATCTCTCTGCATCGAAACCCTTGTAACGAAAACGGGCCACGTATCTCTGGCGCGGATCCCGGTCTTCCTCCTCCTCCCCCATTTCCTCAAAGAATTCCTCCAAAAAGGCCTCATCTTCCAGCCGCTCCATGTCATAGTCTATCGCCCGATGGGGCAGATCCGTCGTCTCCCTATCAGCTCCCTCACGGGCAACCCTCCCTCCCTGCCTTCCCGGGCCCGAGTCTACCCCACGGAGTATTTGGGAATAAGATCGTGGCTGCAAGGCTGTAGGTTTTACTAGAGAGATTGGGTTTTCAAGTGACTCACCAGGGGGGGTTGGTATAACTAAAGGAGTCAGAATGGGGCGTGAAAAAACCCGGGATGGGAGAGCCTTCGCTTCCAGTGGTGCTCCCGGATCCCTTGACCCACCCTTCGGTACCGAGAGATCAACCTGCTGACAGGTTTTTTGTTCTTCTGAACCCTCCGCCTCAGCCTCACCCCCTTCTACAGGTCTAGGCCCCTCCCCCCCAGACTGCTGGGCACCCACATCAGGACTAGCAAGGTCCTGGGAATCACCTCGACTGACAACTACCCGAGTACCCAAGCCTAGTCCCTCCCTACTTTTCATCCCCCCCACCGACAATGGCACCTCGTCCTCCCGTGAAAAGGGCCGCCCCAATGACCCAGATGCATCCATTTCTTCCAGCGGGCCCCCCCACAGAACTGGACATCCCGAAGGAAGGCCCACAGGCAATACAGACATAGGCATTGAACTCACTTCACCATCACCTCTGACAAGAACCGGGGCGTCCTGATCAATCACAGTCCCTCCTCCTCCTTGAGCGCCCATTGGCAAATAAACAGTTCCCAGTTCTGTTTGAAATGATCCAGACGTCCTCTTCCCCAGACAACGCTCCTCCAAGGTGGACGATGGTTTCTTCCTCTTTACACACTGTCTCTGAGGCAAAGATGACGATGACGGCAACAGATCGCAAAAAGAGGAACGTTTCAGTTGCAGTCCCAGTCCCGGTCCCTGACCCGATCCCATCTCAAACAGCATCTGTATTTCTTGTATTTCTTGTACTTCAACAACAGTCTCAGCCATCTGTTGCGTCCCCATGGACACCTGCACCGGTCCAGGAACGGCAGCTGTTGAAAGAAGAGAGCGCGGGCCAGCCGGAGCAGGGATCTCCACAATTGTGACACCAGTTGACCCCTGCTTCCCCTCTAGCCGGATGCCCCTAAGTTTCTCTCCAGACCCCTCTACTAGCTCTGGCTCAACTGTGGAAGCCACACCCTCATCACCCAGTGATACCGGGGTGATACCCCTTGTGCACCCTTGTATTTCCCTTATGCTTTCCTCCACCACCACCTCCTTCTCCTTCATCTCCTCTCCTAAGATCTCCCCCGCATCACCGGGATCACTAATATCAGTGGCGTTCCCTTCACTACCGCTAAGAGTCTCTACACCGGAAAGGTCGCTGTGACAAGGTTCTCTGTAGCTACCTCCAAACCCCCCACCCTTAGGAAACCCCACTACCTCAATTGAAGTCTGTGCCCCTCCCCCTCTCTGAGCCCCTTCCCCCTCCTGACATGTCTTCTCTTCCTGACTCTCACCGGTTTGCGGGGGACCCTGAAGGCCAGGATCCCCCTGAGGAGTACAACAGGCCTCTCTCACATCCACCGATCGTGTCTCCATCCCCATCCGAGTCTCCGTCCTTGTCTCATCCGTGACCTTATGCTCCTGACGATCAGCCACCCGGTCATCACGATTGCACCTCTGTGAAGCTGACCCCGACACCCGATAAGGCGAAGTAATCACCGGCACCACAACAGGCACCACAACAGGAAGGACCTGGCGAACACCCTTAGAATGGACAGGTGTTGGATTGGAGTGGGCAGCCTTCCTCAGCTTCTCCTGCCACTCCTCCTGTTCCTTCAGTGTCTCAATTCGGAGCTCAAGAAGTCGGATCGCCTCCTGGCACCATCCGGTCCATTCTTCCGGAGTCAGCTCCCTGCGTCGTCCCCCGAGGTCCTCATAAATGTCGGTGACATCTCCCTCTGACCTGGATTCCCACGACTGTAAAATAGCTCTCAGAATAGTTATAAGGCCTTGCTCCGACAACCACGCCGGGTAAGTTCCCGCAGAGGTGCGAACCTTACGACCAACTACCAACCTGTCTACGATATCAATTGACAGAGACCTGGCACAAATAGTTCTGGTTATAGACGGAGCGGGTCTTTCCGTCCTTTTTGTCAGAAAATCCATAATAGTGGGCTTAAAAGTATTCAGTAGATCCAGTAAGGAGTCTCTACTCCTTTTGTCAAGGGCCATGGTAGATCCAGCTGGAAGGCCTATGTGAACCAGAATAAGGCCCCAGAACTTAGCCAGGTCTAATTGGTTAAGGTTATCAGTAATCAGCAACCTGAGACCCACCTGCATCGGGCTGGCCTTCATCGTAACCCACTCTTCCACTAGCCTAGTCTCGCGACGTGCCCGTTTTCCTTTTGGTGTCCCTTTAGTGGAAATCTTCCCGGGACTCGCTTGTTGGGTCCCATCCATTTCGCAAAGGCTAGTTTGAGAGGGGTCTGAAGAGGGGTCCTCCTCCCCCTCCCATAACACATCTCTAAGTATGTCCTCCATCCCTTCTTGTGAAGATGGTAAACGATAACGATAAGTGAAAGACTCACCCTGTCGCTGTGCCATAAGTTGAAGCAAAGGTCCCCTTTCCTCTCTCCTCTGTCTTTTCAGAGGGCGATCTTCAGGAGAAAGGGCGCCCGTGTCTGTTTCCAACACATCTTCTTTCGCAAAAGGCATGTCCATCCCCCACTCATTCCGATCAACATGCCGTCCCGGCTGAGCCCTCAAGGACGTTTCCTCCTCCTTCCCTTTTGGATGCTGGAGTGGGTGAAAAACTGGACTACAGGGTTCACCAGTTGTGTTCCTAATCTCCTCTGACACAGCTTCTACCTTTTGTGACAAATCAGCCACCTTCTGTCCTACGTCTTGAGCTGAGCTGAGCAAAGTCGCTCTCTGTTGAATCAAATCTTGCATCTCCAGAGGATCCGAACAAAGCATCATCCGGTCATCCACCTCTCTAATACTAATCTTATTAGCAGCAGCTTCCTCCATAGCCTGACCAAGGGCCTCAGAGCCAAGCTGCCGCTTATCCTGCAAAGCAGGCTGCTGAGAAGCCGTGTCTAACTTAAAAGCCTCACTATGCTTCCCCTCCCCATTGTTCTCTTGTCCCTTCTCAGAAATGCTGGCCAATTGCACCTGGACTATACTGTCCTGGTGGACCTGAAGTTCTTGGCCGGAACCCCGGTCAGGGGAAAATTGCAACCTCGTCTTCTTCACCACCCGTACTTCACGATACTGAGAGTGGGCCCAATGACTGTTTGGAGAACTCCCTCCAGCCCTTGGAGATTTAGCCAAGCCCATTGCAAGTTCCAAATGCTTCTCATAAGCCTCATATCGTGCCTCATATTGAGTGTCTAGCAAGGCCCTCTCACTCTCCCGACCCACTAGTCTCTCAGTAGCACTGTGAATGCTGGAAAAGCCTCTTGCAAAAGTGTCCCAGATGTTTCTTTCTTTCCTTGTGCCTGTATGCACCCCCTCCTCCTTCTTCACCCTTTGGGCTTGGACTTCCTGCCCCTTCCCAAGCTGGGTGTGTCCCTCAGTTTCTTCAGTAAGCTCAAAATGGGGTTCCCCAGGTTTTGAGACCCCCGGGGGATCCAGACAAACTACATCTCCAGAAGAGTCCAAAATGTCCTCTGGTAATTCAAGGGAAATAGAGGGGCCCAAAGGGGTGGTGTCCAATATAAAGCTCTCCATTCCTACCTCGTCCTGCATCCCAAAAGAGCGGCTACCAAGCCCAGGTTCGAATGCCATGCCTGAATGTCCTCCTAGCAGCTGCTGATCCCCAGGAACAGAAGATGGGCCTTGCAGGCCTTGGAGATTTTGATGCCTTCCCTCGAGTAACTTCTCCATTGCTCCCAATGGAGAATGATTCAGCAAAACACTCCCATTGAAACCAATGGGAGTGGGTTCCATTGTATTTTCCCGGTCCCCCCCGGCCGGGGTTAGGGTTAGGGTTAGGGTTAGGGTTAGGGGTTAGGGGTTAGGGGTTAGGGGTTAGGGGTTAGGGGTTAGGGTTAGGGTTAAGGGTTAAGGGTTAAGGGTTAAGGGTTAAGGGTTAAGGGTTAGGGTTAGGGTTAGGGTTAGGGTTAGGGTTAGGGTTAGGGTTAGGGTTAGGGTTCGGGTTCGGGTTCGGGTTCGGGTTCGGGTTCGGGTTCGGGTTCGGGTTAGGGTTCGGGTTCGGGTTCGGGTTCGGGTTCGGGTTCGGGTTCGGGTTCGGGTTCGGGTTAGGGTTAGGGTTAGGGTTAGGGTTAGGGTTAGGGTTAGGGTTAGGGTTAGGGTTAGGGTTAGGGTTAGGGTTAGGGTTAGGGTTAGGGTTAGGGTTAGGGTTAGGGTTAGGGTTAGGGAAATAGATTTTTTAGGAAAATAGATTTTTTATTTTGAAATAACCATTCTACATACAAACAAATAGCATACACATAAGAAACAGTTTTCCACAATAATACAAAGAAGTTCAAATTGTCATGTTTACAATTTTTCAAAGTTTCAGTTTCAATTTCAAGTTTTTACATTTTCAAATCTTCAAATTTTCAAGAAGTAATTGGCAAGCACTCAACACTGTTAGAAAAGGTTACAAAAATCCAATTTTAACAGTAGATACATATTTTAAAGCATCTTAAGACACTTTAAAATCATAATAAAACCTTTTAAAATGGTTCAAAACATCCTATAAACATTTTTAAAACATCTCAAAAAATACCAAAATACTCTAAAATATTTCAAAACTTTTCAAAACATTTCAAAACATTTCAAAACAGTTGAAAGACATCTCAAACCATTTCAAACACATTTAAACATTAATAAACAGTTGTAAGCAGTTATAAACATATTCAAAAGTTATTAAATGTTATTAAACATAAGTTAAAACATATAAACATAATATTAAAAAAACAGAAAGTTAAAATCAGTCAACTAAATTGTAATGAATAATAAATAAATAGAGTAATTAATATGGTTGATTGGGCAATCAAGATGATTGGTCTTGCTCAGTGATTTGCATTGTTTCCACCCCCTCCCGAGTCTCGGGAGGTGTGGCCTTACTAATGGGGGGGTTGGGGCAGGGTGCTCCGGAATCCTGGGGCTCCGAAAGCTTGTAAGGTGGGGGGTATGAATGTTGCTGCTGCTTCAAGAACTGTTCTTGGTTAGTGGGGTTGTTCAGGAGCCCTTCGCTCCCCCCTGAACACGTGATCAGTCCCTCTGCCGCCCGAGACCTGCCAGAAGACAACTCCCCTTCCCCACTCCCCTCCTCCATCTCCTCCATCTCCTGTGACTCCTGACGTCCCTCCTCTCGTTTGTCACGCTCACAGGTTAACACGGTCATCTTGTCTCTCAAAAACTTCTGCTTTTTTCTCAGGCGTTTACATTCCATACGAGTAGACTGCTCGAGAGACTCCAATGGTTCCTCCCGAAAATCATCGGCATCGTCTCCCAACGTCACCCGTTTCTGTTTTGTCTCCTGAAAGGCTTCCCTAGTCCGCTGGATCAACTGCTCCAACTCCTCCACTGGCATGGTTTCCACAGTAGGGTACTGTGGCTTGAGAGAATCTACCCCCTTCTTCTTCTTTCCTGCCATAACCCCCGCCTTCTCACCCCTCTTCTGCATCTCAGAGGACTTTCCTTCTCCCTGCTCCGTCATCTCCATGGACTCATCGGAATCCCCATCCACCTGTAAGAGCTCGAAACGGTTCTGACTTCCCTCTTGCATCGGCCTATACACTCCCTTCAGTACCCTTCCCCTCGCATTGTTCCTCCCAGACTTCCCTACCAACGTCCAGCCCGAGTACTCACTCCCCGCCTTCTCAATGCGATGCCGGCCTACAGTACCGTTTCCTTCTTCTGGCACAATGACCTCTGTCACATCGGAGGCAAGGGTGACAATGGAAACAGATGACCCTCTCTCTCCAGTAACATCCCCCTCCATCAGCTGATCATGTGCAGCCTTAAGTTTCTCAAATGCCCTTGGGTTCCTCCTGTTGTAATATGCTTGAGGACAGAGCATATAAGTGTGCCCCTGCTTCAGACACAGGTTACATACAATACCCACCTTACAATGCATGGAACTGTGACCGTGCTTCCCACAGACCGCACAAAGGGGAGTGGCGCAGTGCTGCCTGATGTGATCGTAACCTCCACACTGAAAACAGGCAGGGGGTTGACCACTGTATCTGGTAATCCCACGGTCACTCCCCAAGAAAAAATACTTGGGGAGATGCCGAAGGTTGCTCCTACTGTCTCTGCATAAAGAAATGACTGCCTTATATTCCCCACTCCACAATCCATAATGGTTCAATCTCTTCCTTGGGGGGAGTAGAACCTTACAATGTCTCTGGAGCCACAGTTCCACATCATCCTCTGGAATATTCGTGCTTCGGAATGAGAGCGTAAGAACCCTGGATTCCCCTCTAAACAGTGGTATAAGGTCATAATCTGCGAGAAGACCGGGCTGCCGCCTAAGAGCTACCCTGACCTTCGCCCAGAACCTCTGGTAAGCCCTCTCTGAAACCAAGCAAACGTCCGTCTCCCTGAGACCCGGGGGCATGATCACAGCCAGAATGTCATCTTTGGCTATGTTCAGGGAGCCCAAAAGCAAATGCCCGACCATGTAGTCCTCAGATAACCTCTCTGCATCGAAACCCTTGTAACGAAAACGGGCCACGTATCTCTGGCGCGGATCCCGGTCTTCCTCCTCCTCCCCCATTTCCTCAAAGAATTCCTCCAAAAAGGCCTCATCTTCCAGCCGCTCCATGTCATAGTCTATCGCCCGACGGGGCAGATCCGTCGTCTCCCTATCAGCTCCCTCACGGGCAACCCTCCCTCCCTGCCTTCCCGGGCCCGAGTCCACCCCACGGAGTATTTGGGAATAAGATCGTGGCTGCGAGGCTGTAGGTTTTACTAGAGAGATTGGGTTTTCAAGTGACTCACCAGGGGGGGTTGGTATAACTAAAGGAGTCAGAATGGGGCGTGAAAAAACCCGGGATGGGAGAGCCTTCGCTTCCAGTGGTGCTCCCGGATCCCTTGACCCACCCTTCGGTACCGAGAGATCAACCTGCTGACAGGTTTTTTGTTCTTCTGAACCCTCCGCCTCAGCCTCACCCCCTTCTACAGGTCTAGGCCCCTCCCCCCCAGACTGCTGGGCACCCACATCAGGACTAGCAAGGTCCTGGGAATCACCTCGACTGACAACTACCCGAGTACCCAAGCCTAGTCCCTCCCTACTTTTCATCCCCCCCACCGACAATGGCACCTCGTCCTCCCGTGAAAAGGGCCGCCCCAATGACCCAGATGCATCAATTTCTTCCAGCGGGCCCCCACACAGAACTGGACATCCCGAAGGAAGGCCCACAGGCAATACAGACATAGGCATTGAACTCACTTCACCATCACCTCTGACAAGAACCGGGGCGTCCTGATCAATCACAGTCCCTCCTCCTCCTTGAGCGCCCATTGGCAAATAAACAGTTCCCAGTTCTGTTTGAAATGATCCAGACGTCCTCTTCCCCAGACAACGCTCCTCCAAGGTGGACGATGGTTTCTTCCTCTTTACACACTGTCTCTGAGGCAAAGATGACGATGACGGCAACAGATCGCAAAAAGAGGAACGTTTCAGTTGCAGTCCCAGTCCCGGTCCCTGACCCGATCCCATCTCAAACAGCATCTGTATTTCTTGTATTTCTTGTACTTCAACAACAGCCTCAGCCATCTGTTGCGTCCCCATGGACACCTGCACCGGTCCAGGAACGGCAGCTGTTGAAAGAAGAGAGCGCGGGCCAGCCGGAGCAGGGATCTCCACAATTGTGACACCAGTTGACCCCTGCTTCCCCTCTAGCCGGATGCCCCTAAGTTTCTCTCCAGACCCCTCTACTAGCTCTGGCTCAACTGTGGAAGCCACACCCTCATCACCCAGTGATACCGGGGTGATACCCCTTGTGCACCCTTGTATTTCCCTTATGCTTTCCTCCACCACCACCTCCTTCTCCTTCATCTCCTCTCCTAAGATCTCCCCCGCATCACCGGGATCACTAATATCAGTGGCGTCCCCTTCACTACCGCTAAGAGTCTCTACACCGGAAAGGTCGCTGTGACAAGGTTCTCTGTAGCTACCTCCGAACCCCCCACCCTTAGGAAACCCCACTACCTCAATTGAAGTCTGTGCCCCTCCCCCTCTCTGAGCCCCTTCCCCCTCCTGACATGTCTTCTCTTCCTGACTCTCA
This sequence comes from Lepidodactylus listeri, assembly GCA_029233225.1. Lineage (NCBI taxonomy): Eukaryota > Metazoa > Chordata > Lepidosauria > Squamata > Gekkonidae > Lepidodactylus > Lepidodactylus listeri. The sequence continues at coordinate 13,574 of JARCFY010000185.1, read as the reverse complement.
CCGGTTTGCGGGGGACCCTGAAGGCCAGGATCCCCCTGAGGAGTACAACAGGCCTCTCTCACATCCACCGATCGTGTCTCCATCCCCATCCGAGTCTCCGTCCTTGTCTCGTCCGCGACCTTATGCTCCTGACGATCAGCCACCCGGTCATCACGATTGCACCTCTGTGAAGCTGACCCCGACACCCGATAAGGCGAAGTAATCACCGGCACCACAACAGGCACCACAACAGGAAGGACCTGGCGAACACCCTTAGAATGGACAGGTGTTGGATTGGAGTGGGCAGCCTTCCTCAGCTTCTCCTGCCACTCCTCCTGTTCCTTCAGTGTCTCAATTCGTAGCTCAAGAAGTCGGATCGCCTCCTGGCACCATCCGGTCCATTCTTCCGGAGTCAGCTCCCTGCGTCGTCCCCCGAGGTCCTCATAAATGTCGGTGACATCTCCCTCTGACCTGGATTCCCACGACTGTAAAATAGCTCTCAGAATAGTTATAAGGCCTTGCTCCGACAACCACGCCGGGTAAGTTCCCGCAGAGGTGCGAACCTTACGACCAACTACCAACCTGTCTACGATATCAATTGACAGAGACCTGGCACAAATAGTTCTGGTTATAGACGGAGCGGGTCTTTCCGTCCTTTTTGTCAGAAAATCCATAATAGTGGGCTTAAAAGTATTCAGTAGATCCAGTAAGGAGTCTCTACTCCTTTTGTCAAGGGCCATGGTAGATCCAGCTGGAAGGCCTATGTGAACCAGAATAAGGCCCCAGAACTTAGCCAGGTCTAATTGGTTAAGGTTATCAGTAATCAGCGACCTGAGACCCACCTGCATCGGGCTGGCCTTCATCGTAACCCACTCTTCCACTAGCCTAGTCTCGCGACGTGCCCGTTTTCCTTTTGGTGTCCCTTTAGTGGAAATCTTCCCGGGACTCGCTTGTTGGGTCCCATCCATTTCGCAAAGGCTAGTTTGAGAGGGGTCTGAAGAGGGGTCCTCCTCCCCCTCCCATAACACATCTCTAAGTATGTCCTCCATCCCTTCTTGTGAAGATGGTAAACGATAACGATAAGTGAAAGACTCACCCTGTCGCTGTGCCATAAGTTGAAGCAAAGGTCCCCTTTCCTCTCTCCTCTGTCTTTTCAGAGGGCGATCTTCAGGAGAAAGGGCGCCCGTGTCTGTTTCCAACACATCTTCTTTCGCAAAAGGCATGTCCATCCCCCACTCATTCCGATCAACATGCCGTCCCGGCTGAGCCCTCAAGGACGTTTCCTCCTCCTTCCCTTTTGGATGCTGGAGTGGGTGAAAAACTGGACTACAGGGTTCACCAGTTGTGTTCCTAATCTCCTCTGACACAGCTTCTACCTTTTGTGACAAATCAGCCACCTTCTGTCCTACGTCTTGAGCTGAGCTGAGCAAAGTCGCTCTCTGTTGAATCAAATCTTGCATCTCCAGAGGATCCGAACAAAGCATCATCCGGTCATCCACCTCTCTAATACTAATCTTATTAGCAGCAGCTTCCTCCATAGCCTGACCAAGGGCCTCAGAGCCAAGCTGCCGCTTATCCTGCAAAGCAGGCTGCTGAGAAGCCGTGTCTAACTTAAAAGCCTCACTATGCTTCCCCTCCCCATCGTTCTCTTGTCCCTTCTCAGAAATGCTGGCCAATTGCACCTGGACTATACTGTCCTGGTGGACCTGAAGTTCTTGGCCGGAACCCCGGTCAGGGGAAAATTGCAACCTCGTCTTCTTCACCACCCGTACTTCACGATACTGAGAGTGGGCCCAATGACTGTTTGGAGAACTCCCTCCAGCCCTTGGAGATTTAGCCAAGCCCATTGCAAGTTCCAAATGCTTCTCATAGGCCTCATATCGTGCCTCATATTGAGTGTCTAGCAAGGCCCTCTCACTCTCCCGCCCCACTAGCCTGTCAGTAGCACTGTGAATGCTGGAAAAGCCTCTTGCAAAAGTGTCCCAGATTTTTCTTTCTTTCCTTGTGCCTGTATGCACCCCCTCCTCCTTTTGCACCCTTTGGGCTTGGACTTCCTGCCCCTTCCCAAGCTGGGTGTGTCCCTCAGTTTCTTCAGGAAGCTCAAAATGGGGTTCCCCAGGTTTTGAGACCCCTGGGGGATCCAGACAAACTAAATCTCCAGAAGAGTCCAAAATGTCCTCTGGTAATTCAAGGGAAATAGAGGGGCCCAAAGGGGTGGTGTCCAATATAAAGCTCTCCATTCCTACCTCGTCCTGCGTCCCAAAAGAGCGGCTACCAAGCCCAGGTTCAAATGCCATGCCTGAATGTCCTCCTAGAAGCTGCTGATCCCCAGGAACAGAAGATGGGCCTTGCAGGCCTTGGAGATTTTGAGGCCTTCCCTCGAGTAACTTCTCCATTGCTCCCAATGGAGAATGATTCAGCAAAACACTCCCATTGAAACCAATGGGAGTGGGTTCCATTGTATTTTCCCAGTCCCCCCCGGCCGGGGGGGCCTCCATTTTTCGATAATTCAGTGGGGGGGCCTTTCCAAAAAGAGCCCTTGTCGAAAATTCCAGAAAAATAGAAGAAGAAATGGGTCAAAGGACCCGAAAACTAGAGAGAAGCCAGGAGCTGAAATGAAGCACGACTGTCCTCCACCCAGTCTAGGGTTAGGGTTAGGGTTAGGGTTAGGGTTAGGGTTAGGGTTAGGGTTAGGGTTAGGGTTAGGGTTAGGGTTAGGGTTAGGGTTAGGGTTAGGGTTAGGGTTAGGGTTAGGGTTAGGGTTAGGGTTAGGGTTAGGGTTAGGGTTAGGGTTAGGGTTAGGGTTAGGGTTAGGGTTAGGGTTAGGGTTAGGGTTAGGGTTAGGGTTAGGGTTAGGGTTAGGGTTAGGGTTAGGGTTAGGGTTAGGGTTAGGGTTAGGGTTAGGGTTAGGGTTAGGGTTAGGGTTAGGGTTAGGGTTAGGGTTAGGGTTAGGGTTAGGGTTAGGGTTAGGGTTAGGGTTAGGGTTAGGGTTAGGGTTAGGGTTAGGGTTAGGGTTAGGGTTAGGGTTAGGGTTAGGGTTAGGGTTAGGGTTAGGGTTAGGGTTAGGGTTAGGGTTAGGGTTAGGGTTAGGGTTAGGGTTAGGGTTAGGGTTAGGGTTAGGGTTAGGGTTAGGGTTAGGGTTAGGGTTAGGGTTAGGGTTAGGGTTAGGGTTAGGGTTAGGGTTAGGGTTAGGGTTAGGGTTAGGGTTAGGGTTAGGGTTAGGGTTAGGGTTAGGGTTAGGGTTAGGGTTAGGGTTAGGGTTAGGGTTAGGGTTAGGGTTAGGGTTAGGGTTAGGGTTAGGGTTAGGGTTAGGGTTAGGGTTAGGGTTAGGGTTAGGGTTAGGGTTAGGGTTAGGGTTAGGGTTAGGGTTAGGGTTAGGGTTAGGGTTAGGGTTAGGGTTAGGGTTAGGGTTAGGGTTAGGGTTAGGGTTAGGGTTAGGGTTAGGGTTAGGGTTAGGGTTAGGGTTAGGGTTAGGGTTAGGGTTAGGGTTAGGGTTAGGGTTAGGGTTAGGGTTAGGGTTAGGGTTAGGGTTAGGGTTAGGGTTAGGGTTAGGGTTAGGGTTAGGGTTAGGGTTAGGGTTAGGGTTAGGGTTAGGGTTAGGGTTAGGGTTAGGGTTAGGGTTAGGGTTAGGGTTAGGGTTAGGGTTAGGGTTAGGGTTAGGGTTAGGGTTAGGGTTAGGGTTAGGGTTAGGGTTAGGGTTAGGGTTAGGGTTAGGGTTAGGGTTAGGGTTAGGGTTAGGGTTAGGGTTAGGGTTAGGGTTAGGGTTAGGGTTAGGGTTAGGGTTAGGGTTAGGGTTAGGGTTAGGGTTAGGGTTAGGGTTAGGGTTAGGGTTAGGGTTAGGGTTAGGGTTAGGGTTAGGGTTAGGGTTAGGGTTAGGGTTAGGGTTAGGGTTAGGGTTAGGGTTAGGGTTAGGGTTAGGGTTAGGGTTAGGGTTAGGGTTAGGGTTAGGGTTAGGGTTAGGGTTAGGGTTAGGGTTAGGGTTAGGGTTAGGGTTAGGGTTAGGGTTAGGGTTAGGGTTAGGGTTAGGGTTAGGGTTAGGGTTAGGGTTAGGGTTAGGGTTAGGGTTAGGGTTAGGGTTAGGGTTAGGGTTAGGGTTAGGGTTAGGGTTAGGGTTAGGGTTAGGGTTAGGGTTAGGGTTAGGGTTAGGGTTAGGGTTAGGGTTAGGGTTAGGGTTAGGGTTAGGGTTAGGGTTAGGGTTAGGGTTAGGGTTAGGGTTAGGGTTAGGGTTAGGGTTAGGGTTAGGGTTAGGGTTAGGGTTAGGGTTAGGGTTAGGGTTAGGGTTAGGGTTAGGGTTAGGGTTAGGGTTAGGGTTAGGGTTAGGGTTAGGGTTAGGGTTAGGGTTAGGGTTAGGGTTAGGGTTAGGGTTAGGGTTAGGGTTAGGGTTAGGGTTAGGGTTAGGGTTAGGGTTAGGGTTAGGGTTAGGGTTAGGGTTAGGGTTAGGGTTAGGGTTAGGGTTAGGGTTAGGGTTAGGGTTAGGGTTAGGGTTAGGGTTAGGGTTAGGGTTAGGGTTAGGGTTAGGGTTAGGGTTAGGGTTAGGGTTAGGGTTAGGGTTAGGGTTAGGGTTAGGGTTAGGGTTAGGGTTAGGGTTAGGGTTAGGGTTAGGGTTAGGGTTAGGGTTAGGGTTAGGGTTAGGGTTAGGGTTAGGGTTAGGGTTAGGGTTAGGGTTAGGGTTAGGGTTAGGGTTAGGGTTAGGGTTAGGGTTAGGGTTAGGGTTAGGGTTAGGGTTAGGGTTAGGGTTAGGGTTAGGGTTAGGGTTAGGGTTAGGGTTAGGGTTAGGGTTAGGGTTAGGGTTAGGGTTAGGGTTAGGGTTAGGGTTAGGGTTAGGGTTAGGGTTAGGGTTAGGGTTAGGGTTAGGGTTAGGGTTAGGGTTAGGGTTAGGGTTAGGGTTAGGGTTAGGGTTAGGGTTAGGGTTAGGGTTAGGGTTAGGGTTAGGGTTAGGGTTAGGGTTAGGGTTAGGGTTAGGGTTAGGGTTAGGGTTAGGGTTAGGGTTAGGGTTAGGGTTAGGGTTAGGGTTAGGGTTAGGGTTAGGGTTAGGGTTAGGGTTAGGGTTAGGGTTAGGGTTAGGGTTAGGGTTAGGGTTAGGGTTAGGGTTAGGGTTAGGGTTAGGGTTAGGGTTAGGGTTAGGGTTAGGGTTAGGGTTAGGGTTAGGGTTAGGGTTAGGGTTAGGGTTAGGGTTAGGGTTAGGGTTAGGGTTAGGGTTAGGGTTAGGGTTAGGGTTAGGGTTAGGGTTAGGGTTAGGGTTAGGGTTAGGGTTAGGGTTAGGGTTAGGGTTAGGGTTAGGGTTAGGGTTAGGGTTAGGGTTAGGGTTAGGGTTAGGGTTAGGGTTAGGGTTAGGGTTAGGGTTAGGGTTAGGGTTAGGGTTAGGGTTAGGGTTAGGGTTAGGGTTAGGGTTAGGGTTAGGGTTAGGGTTAGGGTTAGGGTTAGGGTTAGGGTTAGGGTTAGGGTTAGGGTTAGGGTTAGGGTTAGGGTTAGGGTTAGGGTTAGGGTTAGGGTTAGGGTTAGGGTTAGGGTTAGGGTTAGGGTTAGGGTTAGGGTTAGGGTTAGGGTTAGGGTTAGGGTTAGGGTTAGGGTTAGGGTTAGGGTTAGGGTTAGGGTTAGGGTTAGGGTTAGGGTTAGGGTTAGGGTTAGGGTTAGGGTTAGGGTTAGGGTTAGGGTTAGGGTTAGGGTTAGGGTTAGGGTTAGGGTTAGGGTTAGGGTTAGGGTTAGGGTTAGGGTTAGGGTTAGGGTTAGGGTTAGGGTTAGGGTTAGGGTTAGGGTTAGGGTTAGGGTTAGGGTTAGGGTTAGGGTTAGGGTTAGGGTTAGGGTTAGGGTTAGGGTTAGGGTTAGGGTTAGGGTTAGGGTTAGGGTTAGGGTTAGGGTTAGGGTTAGGGTTAGGGTTAGGGTTAGGGTTAGGGTTAGGGTTAGGGTTAGGGTTAGGGTTAGGGTTAGGGTTAGGGTTAGGGTTAGGGTTAGGGTTAGGGTTAGGGTTAGGGTTAGGGTTAGGGTTAGGGTTAGGGTTAGGGTTAGGGTTAGGGTTAGGGTTAGGGTTAGGGTTAGGGTTAGGGTTAGGGTTAGGGTTAGGGTTAGGGTTAGGGTTAGGGTTAGGGTTAGGGTTAGGGTTAGGGTTAGGGTTAGGGTTAGGGTTAGGGTTAGGGTTAGGGTTAGGGTTAGGGTTAGGGTTAGGGTTAGGGTTAGGGTTAGGGTTAGGGTTAGGGTTAGGGTTAGGGTTAGGGTTAGGGTTAGGGTTAGGGTTAGGGTTAGGGTTAGGGTTAGGGTTAGGGTTAGGGTTAGGGTTAGGGTTAGGGTTAGGGTTAGGGTTAGGGTTAGGGTTAGGGTTAGGGTTAGGGTTAGGGTTAGGGTTAGGGTTAGGGTTAGGGTTAGGGTTAGGGTTAGGGTTAGGGTTAGGGTTAGGGTTAGGGTTAGGGTTAGGGTTAGGGTTAGGGTTAGGGTTAGGGTTAGGGTTAGGGTTAGGGTTAGGGTTAGGGTTAGGGTTAGGGTTAGGGTTAGGGTTAGGGTTAGGGTTAGGGTTAGGGTTAGGGTTAGGGTTAGGGTTAGGGTTAGGGTTAGGGTTAGGGTTAGGGTTAGGGTTAGGGTTAGGGTTAGGGTTAGGGTTAGGGTTAGGGTTAGGGTTAGGGTTAGGGTTAGGGTTAGGGTTAGGGTTAGGGTTAGGGTTAGGGTTAGGGTTAGGGTTAGGGTTAGGGTTAGGGTTAGGGTTAGGGTTAGGGTTAGGGTTAGGGTTAGGGTTAGGGTTAGGGTTAGGGTTAGGGTTAGGGTTAGGGTTAGGGTTAGGGTTAGGGTTAGGGTTAGGGTTAGGGTTAGGGTTAGGGTTAGGGTTAGGGTTAGGGTTAGGGTTAGGGTTAGGGTTAGGGTTAGGGTTAGGGTTAGGGTTAGGGTTAGGGTTAGGGTTAGGGTTAGGGTTAGGGTTAGGGTTAGGGTTAGGGTTAGGGTTAGGGTTAGGGTTAGGGTTAGGGTTAGGGTTAGGGTTAGGGTTAGGGTTAGGGTTAGGGTTAGGGTTAGGGTTAGGGTTAGGGTTAGGGTTAGGGTTAGGGTTAGGGTTAGGGTTAGGGTTAGGGTTAGGGTTAGGGTTAGGGTTAGGGTTAGGGTTAGGGTTAGGGTTAGGGTTAGGGTTAGGGTTAGGGTTAGGGTTAGGGTTAGGGTTAGGGTTAGGGTTAGGGTTAGGGTTAGGGTTAGGGTTAGGGTTAGGGTTAGGGTTAGGGTTAGGGTTAGGGTTAGGGTTAGGGTTAGGGTTAGGGTTAGGGTTAGGGTTAGGGTTAGGGTTAGGGTTAGGGTTAGGGTTAGGGTTAGGGTTAGGGTTAGGGTTAGGGTTAGGGTTAGGGTTAGGGTTAGGGTTAGGGTTAGGGTTAGGGTTAGGGTTAGGGTTAGGGTTAGGGTTAGGGTTAGGGTTAGGGTTAGGGTTAGGGTTAGGGTTAGGGTTAGGGTTAGGGTTAGGGTTAGGGTTAGGGTTAGGGTTAGGGTTAGGGTTAGGGTTAGGGTTAGGGTTAGGGTTAGGGTTAGGGTTAGGGTTAGGGTTAGGGTTAGGGTTAGGGTTAGGGTTAGGGTTAGGGTTAGGGTTAGGGTTAGGGTTAGGGTTAGGGTTAGGGTTAGGGTTAGGGTTAGGGTTAGGGTTAGGGTTAGGGTTAGGGTTAGGGTTAGGGTTAGGGTTAGGGTTAGGGTTAGGGTTAGGGTTAGGGTTAGGGTTAGGGTTAGGGTTAGGGTTAGGGTTAGGGTTAGGGTTAGGGTTAGGGTTAGGGTTAGGGTTAGGGTTAGGGTTAGGGTTAGGGTTAGGGTTAGGGTTAGGGTTAGGGTTAGGGTTAGGGTTAGGGTTAGGGTTAGGGTTAGGGTTAGGGTTAGGGTTAGGGTTAGGGTTAGGGTTAGGGTTAGGGTTAGGGTTAGGGTTAGGGTTAGGGTTAGGGTTAGGGTTAGGGTTAGGGTTAGGGTTAGGGTTAGGGTTAGGGTTAGGGTTAGGGTTAGGGTTAGGGTTAGGGTTAGGGTTAGGGTTAGGGTTAGGGTTAGGGTTAGGGTTAGGGTTAGGGTTAGGGTTAGGGTTAGGGTTAGGGTTAGGGTTAGGGTTAGGGTTAGGGTTAGGGTTAGGGTTAGGGTTAGGGTTAGGGTTAGGGTTAGGGTTAGGGTTAGGGTTAGGGTTAGGGTTAGGGTTAGGGTTAGGGTTAGGGTTAGGGTTAGGGTTAGGGTTAGGGTTAGGGTTAGGGTTAGGGTTAGGGTTAGGGTTAGGGTTAGGGTTAGGGTTAGGGTTAGGGTTAGGGTTAGGGTTAGGGTTAGGGTTAGGGTTAGGGTTAGGGTTAGGGTTAGGGTTAGGGTTAGGGTTAGGGTTAGGGTTAGGGTTAGGGTTAGGGTTAGGGTTAGGGTTAGGGTTAGGGTTAGGGTTAGGGTTAGGGTTAGGGTTAGGGTTAGGGTTAGGGTTAGGGTTAGGGTTAGGGTTAGGGTTAGGGTTAGGGTTAGGGTTAGGGTTAGGGTTAGGGTTAGGGTTAGGGTTAGGGTTAGGGTTAGGGTTAGGGTTAGGGTTAGGGTTAGGGTTAGGGTTAGGGTTAGGGTTAGGGTTAGGGTTAGGGTTAGGGTTAGGGTTAGGGTTAGGGTTAGGGTTAGGGTTAGGGTTAGGGTTAGGGTTAGGGTTAGGGTTAGGGTTAGGGTTAGGGTTAGGGTTAGGGTTAGGGTTAGGGTTAGGGTTAGGGTTAGGGTTAGGGTTAGGGTTAGGGTTAGGGTTAGGGTTAGGGTTAGGGTTAGGGTTAGGGTTAGGGTTAGGGTTAGGGTTAGGGTTAGGGTTAGGGTTAGGGTTAGGGTTAGGGTTAGGGTTAGGGTTAGGGTTAGGGTTAGGGTTAGGGTTAGGGTTAGGGTTAGGGTTAGGGTTAGGGTTAGGGTTAGGGTTAGGGTTAGGGTTAGGGTTAGGGTTAGGGTTAGGGTTAGGGTTAGGGTTAGGGTTAGGGTTAGGGTTAGGGTTAGGGTTAGGGTTAGGGTTAGGGTTAGGGTTAGGGTTAGGGTTAGGGTTAGGGTTAGGGTTAGGGTTAGGGTTAGGGTTAGGGTTAGGGTTAGGGTTAGGGTTAGGGTTAGGGTTAGGGTTAGGGTTAGGGTTAGGGTTAGGGTTAGGGTTAGGGTTAGGGTTAGGGTTAGGGTTAGGGTTAGGGTTAGGGTTAGGGTTAGGGTTAGGGTTAGGGTTAGGGTTAGGGTTAGGGTTAGGGTTAGGGTTAGGGTTAGGGTTAGGGTTAGGGTTAGGGTTAGGGTTAGGGTTAGGGTTAGGGTTAGGGTTAGGGTTAGGGTTAGGGTTAGGGTTAGGGTTAGGGTTAGGGTTAGGGTTAGGGTTAGGGTTAGGGTTAGGGTTAGGGTTAGGGTTAGGGTTAGGGTTAGGGTTAGGGTTAGGGTTAGGGTTAGGGTTAGGGTTAGGGTTAGGGTTAGGGTTAGGGTTAGGGTTAGGGTTAGGGTTAGGGTTAGGGTTAGGGTTAGGGTTAGGGTTAGGGTTAGGGTTAGGGTTAGGGTTAGGGTTAGGGTTAGGGTTAGGGTTAGGGTTAGGGTTAGGGTTAGGGTTAGGGTTAGGGTTAGGGTTAGGGTTAGGGTTAGGGTTAGGGTTAGGGTTAGGGTTAGGGTTAGGGTTAGGGTTAGGGTTAGGGTTAGGGTTAGGGTTAGGGTTAGGGTTAGGGTTAGGGTTAGGGTTAGGGTTAGGGTTAGGGTTAGGGTTAGGGTTAGGGTTAGGGTTAGGGTTAGGGTTAGGGTTAGGGTTAGGGTTAGGGTTAGGGTTAGGGTTAGGGTTAGGGTTAGGGTTAGGGTTAGGGTTAGGGTTAGGGTTAGGGTTAGGGTTAGGGTTAGGGTTAGGGTTAGGGTTAGGGTTAGGGTTAGGGTTAGGGTTAGGGTTAGGGTTAGGGTTAGGGTTAGGGTTAGGGTTAGGGTTAGGGTTAGGGTTAGGGTTAGGGTTAGGGTTAGGGTTAGGGTTAGGGTTAGGGTTAGGGTTAGGGTTAGGGTTAGGGTTAGGGTTAGGGTTAGGGTTAGGGTTAGGGTTAGGGTTAGGGTTAGGGTTAGGGTTAGGGTTAGGGTTAGGGTTAGGGTTAGGGTTAGGGTTAGGGTTAGGGTTAGGGTTAGGGTTAGGGTTAGGGTTAGGGTTAGGGTTAGGGTTAGGGTTAGGGTTAGGGTTAGGGTTAGGGTTAGGGTTAGGGTTAGGGTTAGGGTTAGGGTTAGGGTTAGGGTTAGGGTTAGGGTTAGGGTTAGGGTTAGGGTTAGGGTTAGGGTTAGGGTTAGGGTTAGGGTTAGGGTTAGGGTTAGGGTTAGGGTTAGGGTTAGGGTTAGGGTTAGGGTTAGGGTTAGGGTTAGGGTTAGGGTTAGGGTTAGGGTTAGGGTTAGGGTTAGGGTTAGGGTTAGGGTTAGGGTTAGGGTTAGGGTTAGGGTTAGGGTTAGGGTTAGGGTTAGGGTTAGGGTTAGGGTTAGGGTTAGGGTTAGGGTTAGGGTTAGGGTTAGGGTTAGGGTTAGGGTTAGGGTTAGGGTTAGGGTTAGGGTTAGGGTTAGGGTTAGGGTTAGGGTTAGGGTTAGGGTTAGGGTTAGGGTTAGGGTTAGGGTTAGGGTTAGGGTTAGGGTTAGGGTTAGGGTTAGGGTTAGGGTTAGGGTTAGGGTTAGGGTTAGGGTTAGGGTTAGGGTTAGGGTTAGGGTTAGGGTTAGGGTTAGGGTTAGGGTTAGGGTTAGGGTTAGGGTTAGGGTTAGGGTTAGGGTTAGGGTTAGGGTTAGGGTTAGGGTTAGGGTTAGGGTTAGGGTTAGGGTTAGGGTTAGGGTTAGGGTTAGGGTTAGGGTTAGGGTTAGGGTTAGGGTTAGGGTTAGGGTTAGGGTTAGGGTTAGGGTTAGGGTTAGGGTTAGGGTTAGGGTTAGGGTTAGGGTTAGGGTTAGGGTTAGGGTTAGGGTTAGGGTTAGGGTTAGGGTTAGGGTTAGGGTTAGGGTTAGGGTTAGGGTTAGGGTTAGGGTTAGGGTTAGGGTTAGGGTTAGGGTTAGGGTTAGGGTTAGGGTTAGGGTTAGGGTTAGGGTTAGGGTTAGGGTTAGGGTTAGGGTTAGGGTTAGGGTTAGGGTTAGGGTTAGGGTTAGGGTTAGGGTTAGGGTTAGGGTTAGGGTTAGGGTTAGGGTTAGGGTTAGGGTTAGGGTTAGGGTTAGGGTTAGGGTTAGGGTTAGGGTTAGGGTTAGGGTTAGGGTTAGGGTTAGGGTTAGGGTTAGGGTTAGGGTTAGGGTTAGGGTTAGGGTTAGGGTTAGGGTTAGGGTTAGGGTTAGGGTTAGGGTTAGGGTTAGGGTTAGGGTTAGGGTTAGGGTTAGGGTTAGGGTTAGGGTTAGGGTTAGGGTTAGGGTTAGGGTTAGGGTTAGGGTTAGGGTTAGGGTTAGGGTTAGGGTTAGGGTTAGGGTTAGGGTTAGGGTTAGGGTTAGGGTTAGGGTTAGGGTTAGGGTTAGGGTTAGGGTTAGGGTTAGGGTTAGGGTTAGGGTTAGGGTTAGGGTTAGGGTTAGGGTTAGGGTTAGGGTTAGGGTTAGGGTTAGGGTTAGGGTTAGGGTTAGGGTTAGGGTTAGGGTTAGGGTTAGGGTTAGGGTTAGGGTTAGGGTTAGGGTTAGGGTTAGGGTTAGGGTTAGGGTTAGGGTTAGGGTTAGGGTTAGGGTTAGGGTTAGGGTTAGGGTTAGGGTTAGGGTTAGGGTTAGGGTTAGGGTTAGGGTTAGGGTTAGGGTTAGGGTTAGGGTTAGGGTTAGGGTTAGGGTTAGGGTTAGGGTTAGGGTTAGGGTTAGGGTTAGGGTTAGGGTTAGGGTTAGGGTTAGGGTTAGGGTTAGGGTTAGGGTTAGGGTTAGGGTTAGGGTTAGGGTTAGGGTTAGGGTTAGGGTTAGGGTTAGGGTTAGGGTTAGGGTTAGGGTTAGGGTTAGGGTTAGGGTTAGGGTTAGGGTTAGGGTTAGGGTTAGGGTTAGGGTTAGGGTTAGGGTTAGGGTTAGGGTTAGGGTTAGGGTTAGGGTTAGGGTTAGGGTTAGGGTTAGGGTTAGGGTTAGGGTTAGGGTTAGGGTTAGGGTTAGGGTTAGGGTTAGGGTTAGGGTTAGGGTTAGGGTTAGGGTTAGGGTTAGGGTTAGGGTTAGGGTTAGGGTTAGGGTTAGGGTTAGGGTTAGGGTTAGGGTTAGGGTTAGGGTTAGGGTTAGGGTTAGGGTTAGGGTTAGGGTTAGGGTTAGGGTTAGGGTTAGGGTTAGGGTTAGGGTTAGGGTTAGGGTTAGGGTTAGGGTTAGGGTTAGGGTTAGGGTTAGGGTTAGGGTTAGGGTTAGGGTTAGGGTTAGGGTTAGGGTTAGGGTTAGGGTTAGGGTTAGGGTTAGGGTTAGGGTTAGGGTTAGGGTTAGGGTTAGGGTTAGGGTTAGGGTTAGGGTTAGGGTTAGGGTTAGGGTTAGGGTTAGGGTTAGGGTTAGGGTTAGGGTTAGGGTTAGGGTTAGGGTTAGGGTTAGGGTTAGGGTTAGGGTTAGGGTTAGGGTTAGGGTTAGGGTTAGGGTTAGGGTTAGGGTTAGGGTTAGGGTTAGGGTTAGGGTTAGGGTTAGGGTTAGGGTTAGGGTTAGGGTTAGGGTTAGGGTTAGGGTTAGGGTTAGGGTTAGGGTTAGGGTTAGGGTTAGGGTTAGGGTTAGGGTTAGGGTTAGGGTTAGGGTTAGGGTTAGGGTTAGGGTTAGGGTTAGGGTTAGGGTTAGGGTTAGGGTTAGGGTTAGGGTTAGGGTTAGGGTTAGGGTTAGGGTTAGGGTTAGGGTTAGGGTTAGGGTTAGGGTTAGGGTTAGGGTTAGGGTTAGGGTTAGGGTTAGGGTTAGGGTTAGGGTTAGGGTTAGGGTTAGGGTTAGGGTTAGGGTTAGGGTTAGGGTTAGGGTTAGGGTTAGGGTTAGGGTTAGGGTTAGGGTTAGGGTTAGGGTTAGGGTTAGGGTTAGGGTTAGGGTTAGGGTTAGGGTTAGGGTTAGGGTTAGGGTTAGGGTTAGGGTTAGGGTTAGGGTTAGGGTTAGGGTTAGGGTTAGGGTTAGGGTTAGGGTTAGGGTTAGGGTTAGGGTTAGGGTTAGGGTTAGGGTTAGGGTTAGGGTTAGGGTTAGGGTTAGGGTTAGGGTTAGGGTTAGGGTTAGGGTTAGGGTTAGGGTTAGGGTTAGGGTTAGGGTTAGGGTTAGGGTTAGGGTTAGGGTTAGGGTTAGGGTTAGGGTTAGGGTTAGGGTTAGGGTTAGGGTTAGGGTTAGGGTTAGGGTTAGGGTTAGGGTTAGGGTTAGGGTTAGGGTTAGGGTTAGGGTTAGGGTTAGGGTTAGGGTTAGGGTTAGGGTTAGGGTTAGGGTTAGGGTTAGGGTTAGGGTTAGGGTTAGGGTTAGGGTTAGGGTTAGGGTTAGGGTTAGGGTTAGGGTTAGGGTTAGGGTTAGGGTTAGGGTTAGGGTTAGGGTTAGGGTTAGGGTTAGGGTTAGGGTTAGGGTTAGGGTTAGGGTTAGGGTTAGGGTTAGGGTTAGGGTTAGGGTTAGGGTTAGGGTTAGGGTTAGGGTTAGGGTTAGGGTTAGGGTTAGGGTTAGGGTTAGGGTTAGGGTTAGGGTTAGGGTTAGGGTTAGGGTTAGGGTTAGGGTTAGGGTTAGGGTTAGGGTTAGGGTTAGGGTTAGGGTTAGGGTTAGGGTTAGGGTTA
>JARCFY010000184.1:0-76406 GCA_029233225.1 Lepidodactylus listeri | reverse complement strand
CATTGAAAGTCACGTCCTTCAAAGAAGTCTGTTCGCTCAGCAGGGTCATCACCCCTTCGTAGTTCATCGACCGCAGGTCGATGCTCACCGGTTCCTGCTCCGGGCTCGGAACGGGAACGTCGTCATTGTTGCTGCAAGCCGCCAGCAATACAAGCGCGCCTGCCAAAAAAAATAATTTCTTCATAACTCTAATCGTTTTTAAGTGTTTATAATTGCCACTTTCTGTAACGTTGCCCGTCCGGGCATTCTGTCCTGTCTCACTCTGTCATTCAGAACGCTCCTCCGGTTCCATCGGATTTGTAATATTACTCTGAACGCAGTGAAGAGTCTCATCTTTTATGTATACATACTCAGGTGTCTACAGATTCTTCACTATCGTTCAGGTAATCAAGTACATCATATGTTTATATATTTTTTCTATTTCGAGCAAAGGCTCAAACTAACAAAAGTCTATTCTATTAACTGGGTTTTATTACTCTATTGGCTCCATCGGATTTGTAATCCGATGGATTATAACATGACTCTTTTTAATCATCGACTGACAACCGACTGGATTACAAATCCAGTCGGACGGGTAGCTGGGCATACTTATTCCTTCACACATCTTATCGAATGGCCTTTAGACCGTGCGCTGAAACTCATCAAATCGCCTGTCGTACTAAGATTAATGGAACTGAATAACAGCCTACTCCCAAATCGACTGCAGTCGTTCGCTTGACAGGGTGCTGAAGTCCAGTAGCCACCGGTTGACCCAACGTTACTCAACTGCCCTCCAAGATCGCGACTGCCCGCAGCGGTCATAAACAGATTACCGGAGGCGGTTAACTTACCATCAAAGTCGTAACCTTGAGCGAAATCACCCTTAGCGGCGTTAGCGAAAGTATAAGAAGGTGGAACGCGCCAACCGACTGGACAAGGATCGTAAATACTTTTACTACCCTTATTACTATTATATGCAAAAAGTTTATCTCCATTACTTATTGTAACCTTAGTACCTGTCATAGGGGTACCCCAGAAATTATCATTGCGAGTAGAGCACCAATCAGCTGACCCAATAATGCAGAACGTAGTAGGATGAGCGATAGCAGCATCCATAGATACTTGAGAAGCAGACTGGTCCGAAGCGAAGTCAATGTTAGATGCCGCAGCTAATTGAAATAGGCCGGTTGTTGAAGTTAGTTCAGCTGCACCCGGGAAAGGATCCTTACGACCCCAGTGGTAAAGAAGACCGATAGAAGCATCCGTAGCTGAAGTCGTTTTCTCTAATGCGCCCAGATTACGGTCCATCAACTGCAAACCGGAAGCAGTAAAACCTGAACCATCCGTGATGTCTTTCAAAAGAATGCCGGAAGGAATACCTTCGGTACGCCAGATATGCCAAGACCAAATAATATCTCCCGATGCGTCACCACTATTGTAAGCCGCTACTACCGCATTTCCCTTATTTCCTGTTGTCTTAAATATCATCTTCCCGCTAACCAGAGCAACTGAAGTAACCACATTTCCTGTAAACGTCTTGGTATTGTTCGTCTGCCACAAAATAGATGCGGAATGAGGGGCAAGAACAGAAGGAATGATGTCGGCAGCATTGGCTGCGCCGTTAGCAAGAGTTTTTTCTCCGTTACCCATCTTCGTAGCGTCAAAAGCAAAGCGTTTGTTACTCTCCGTCACCACATAGCAGTTAGCGGTTTTATTTCCTAACTGGGCATTCAAGTCGGTAATGTCACTACCCACACGCAGGTCGGCCGACTCATTGATGCCTTTAATAGTAGCCGTAACAGTATATGCCGCATTAGAGGCCACATTATAATCCTGTGACGTACCGTCGCCCAAAGCTAAATAGAAGCGGGAACTTGCCTGCCCTTTAATGGTACCTGTTATTTCAACATACATGGCATTAGCCGGTGAGAAAAAAGCATTACGGTGAGTCACTTTCTCTACTCCCGTATTACGCCCTGCCAGGTTGGCGGGAAGATAATAGGTAACCGGAGCTGTTTTAGAAGCTATCAAATCAAGCGTTTTCGTGTAATTTGCGCCCGATGAAGGCTGCTGACCCGCGTTGGAAGCTGACAACATACCCGATTTCACAAAATAACCGTTCGGTATGTTTTTTAGTGTGATCGCCAGGTCGCCCGTGGTAGTTACTTCCGACAAAAAGTCACAACCGAAAGTCAGTTTTGCCAACGGAGTTTTCAAACTGTAAGTATCAGGCGCATCCGTTAACGGATTAAAATTCTGGCTGCCAACCATAGGAAGCCCCCCGTCAGGAACCGCCGTAACAGGTGCAAAAGCAACAATCCCCGTCTCGAAAGCAGAAAGCGTAGTGCTATTCTCCGTATACCCGCCGACGTTCATATTGGCGACCACATACACTCGTTGCGTCGCACTGTTCGTTACAAACTCATAGTCTATCTTGCCCTTCGCCTCCAGTTCTGCGTGCAGGTCACCGCTTTTCTTCAACAGTTTACTGCCATCCGCCGTACCCGCAAACTGAAGGATATACAACGTATGGATCTTAGACTCCAACTCATTCTTCTCCGTCGTGACACGGGTAGAGGCAGCACCGCTGCTCATTTCCACCATTTCGTCCGCTGTTGCCACGCCACGGGTAACGGGAGCGGCTACGACGCTCTCAATAGGCATTGCCGCTATCGAGACTTCATGTTTCACAGGAGTACCGGTCGCATTGCCGTCCCCTGTCTGTTCTGTTTCCTCTGTACAGGCACCCGCCAGTAACCCCGAAAGAAGCAGGGTAGAAAAGTAATAATAAATTCGTTTCATAATTGTTTCTATTTTAAGTTTATTAATTCATTGATTGGTCATTCACCCAAAACGGGTTTATCTTGATAAGCTGTCCAAACCGGGATAGTACCCACTGCGAACTCGGGGTTGCCACCCAGATTGTCACTCCACTGCAAACCGTCCCAACCGGAACCGCTGACGTTAGTCACCGGATTGCCGCCCAGTTCTGCCTGCCAGTCAAAGGAAGTCCAGCCGCCGACAGAGGTCAATATGGTAGGATTGCCACCCAGATCTGTTTCCCAGGTGACATCCGTCCACTCACCCAAGCGGACGGTAACAGAAGGTTTATCACCCAACCCTTCCGACCAGGCTATATCATTCCAAGGTGAAACCGTCAGTTCCAAAACAATGGGACCGCCCTTGGTCAGTTTCACCGTAAAAACGTATTTATACCCTTTCACGAACGAAAGGCTCTGAATCTCCCTGGCATCGAACACTACAGGCGTGGAAGCACCGTTAAAGCAAACCTTCATGCCCAGATCAAAAGTACCGTCCGTTTTAGGCAATACGGTAAAACCGCCCGCAGAACGACGCTCGTCACCTGCCTTACGACTAAAATACTCCTTACCGGCAGCATACGTAAAGTCATTCGTGCCCGAAGCGGAGAAATCCGCCGTACCGGTAAGCACCTCGGGCGAACGGCGCATCTTACTTAAATTCACCTCATTGATGTCGACCGTTTTCACGTAACCGAAGTATTCAATAAGCCATGCCTCAAAGCCCAGGTAAGCACATTTACGTTCTAATTGCGTTAACACAACGTCACGCTTGACGGAACTGCCTTCACTACTGTTCCATCTTTTTATTATTGCTCCTGTGGTCAGTGAAGAAGCAAAATCCTCTCCATGCGCAACGCTCACCGTAGGGTTGTCTCCACCGGTGTCGACCGTCAGGTCAGGGGTAACGGCATAGAAGTCGTAGGTATCCTCTATCAAGCGCAAGTCGGTGCCATCCGTAGCTATCAGGCTACCATCATCCTGCACGGTGTAGTCTTTTGCAGTGATGTAGTTAGCAGCGCTTTGTGCGCCTGTTTTATAGACTGCCACACGCACTTTAGTGCCTGTAACCAGGGTGGCGCGGGTAGTTGAGCCGCCTGTCACCTCGCCGCTGATACCAGCAAGCGTAAAGCCGACGGCAGTCCCTTCAGTCTGCTCAGGTGCTTCGTCTCCCTGCGTGCAGGAAAAGAGAAGGAAGCAGAGGCAGAAGAGGAGAACGGCAAAGAAAAACAGAAGCCTCTCCCCCGCCCCCTTCCCGGTAGGGAGGGGAGAATGGATAGAATGATTCGTTTTATTATAATTCATAAGGAGTCCTTTCTTTTATTATAATTCGAACAGAAGGTTATTGCCGTAACTCGTCAGTCGGAAATGGTAGCGGTAAACGCTACTATCATAGACTTGAAGTTAAGAGTAACCGTGTAGGCGGTGCCGGCGGCATAATATTGAGGAGTGGCACCGGAAGGCAGCGTGACGGTGACGTCACGTGTGCCACCCAATTCGGTAGTCACTTCCAGAGTTAAAGAAGCCGTTTCAGTAGGTTTGAACATGGCATAACCACAGACAACAGCGGTGCCACTGGTGGTTTTACCGTTCAAGTCGATAGCCGGCATGACGGCATCGTCTGCCGGGTTCTTCAGAATCAAGTCTTGCATAGTCATTCCCCATGCGGGAGTTTGGCCGGGCAGGGTGACGATGCACTCCGTAGGCTGGTCTTTCACTTTGATGGA
This sequence comes from Lepidodactylus listeri, assembly GCA_029233225.1. Lineage (NCBI taxonomy): Eukaryota > Metazoa > Chordata > Lepidosauria > Squamata > Gekkonidae > Lepidodactylus > Lepidodactylus listeri. Next base: position 71,881 of record JARCFY010000184.1, on the reverse strand, counting down.
AGTCACTTTGCCCCATTTGGAAGCGGTTTCGTCCACAGAAGCGAAAGCTTTCACAGTCACCTGAGTAAGCAGGTGGTTAAAAGTAAACGTACGAGCGTCCGTACCGAACTTGCTGTCTTTACTACCTTCCACTTCATTGGTGAGCATCACGTCCGCAGTGCCGCTGCTGATGTCGAAAGTGATCTTTCCGGTTGCTTGCGTATAGTTGCCCGCGGGATACCAGCCGATCAGCTTCGTAGAGTTATTGGCAGTGCCCACCAGATAATACTGCGTATCATCAAAAGTAATGGCTGTATTGCCTGTGCCCGCTGCACGGGTGGCAGACAAAGGAGATACCTCCGTATAAGCCTGCCAGTTACCGTCTGTTTTTTGGTCGACACGCAGGAAGTTAACCGGCAAGTCATTGGCAGTAAAGTAGCTTTCGTCCACCACCACACGCGTGCTGACCGAAGCTGTGGAAGTACCGATGTCGCCGCTAAGCTCTATCTCCACAGCCGAACTGTCCGGCAGACCTTCGGTCTGAGAGCAGGAGGCAAGGAACAGGGAGGCAAGAAAAAGAAGCCTCACCCCCGACCCCTCCCCCGTAGGGAGAGGAGAAAAGAAAGATTGAAATAGTTTCATAATTCTATATTTAAATTGTTACTACAAGTCACCATCACTATCGGCACCACTCTTCCAGTCGGAAACAGAACCTTTAAAGCCCATCACAGAACTGGAAAGCATCTCAAGCTTGATAACGATTTCAGCCGGAGTGCCACCCGGCAAAACACCACCGTTCTCCGCCAGTATCTTCGAGAGCGCCTCGCTCAGGTCCACTTCGGTTTCAGTACTGCGACCGTCCGTAGCAATGATGTTCAGCACAAGCACACATCGGTAAGCAGGTTCTCCTTGGGGGTCTGCCATACCTAAGCAACGAAGGTCGGCACTGCCGGCATCTCCGCTGACCGATACATCGAACAAGAGTCCGGTTTCGGCCGAAGCAGCCAAAGCGGCCGCATCCGGCTGACCGGTAGAAAGCAGCACCGAAGGATGGAAACCGTTCAGATAGCCTTCTATAGAACTGATAACAGAACCATCGTCTATCGTAAAACGAAGGGCGAGCGGTTTAACGAGGTTACGCATAGCGGGAGTCGGGCTCACCGTACCGCCTTTCTCTACCACCAGGTTGTCCATCGCAAACGCATAGAGTTTGTCCGGCCGGCCGATGACCGTTGCCGCCCGTGTGGGCACTTCGGCAGAAACCGCGCTGACAGCGGCGGTAGCGTAGCTGTCCGTGTTCACAAACGTGACGCCCGTAGCGTCCGTGTTGTAGGCAAGCATCCGGTAAGTGCCGTTTTCAAGCGTTACGCTGAAAGCGTTGCCGTCGGCGTCCTTAGTGACAACACTACCCGCAGCCGGATAAAAATGATAACGAAGGGACGCGGGGGCAGTCATGCCGCCCCAGTCGGGAGCAAAGCTCACCGTGCCGGTAGTGACCTCGGGTTCGGGCTCAGGCTCAGGCTCGGGGATAGGCTCGGGAGTTCCCCCACCACCTCCGCTGCAAGCCGACAAAGTGCCTAAAAGGGCTACGGCAAGGAGCAACGGTCTCCAATACATGGTTTTTTCTGATTGTTGATTCATTTGAATATTCTATTTTTAAAGTGTTATTACGTGTTCCTCGTATAAATGCGTTTTTCTTTACACTGCCTGTTTGTCTGTCGCAGGTAAAAAGGACACTTTCTTTATAGGAAAGGGCGAGGCGACCGGACAGGACTCCATTCGGCAGGAAATCAGACGGTTAGCAGCCCATAAAAAACCAAATGTTTCTTCACTTCCGTTTTGGAAGAAACGGTAAAGAGATAAGGCATTGGAAATGAACGCATTATCGTCCATTTGGAAGAAACAAAGGAAGAAACAGGAAGGTAAGAGGCTGGAAAAGAAGGAGATAACGTTTGTTTAGGGTTAATTATCCGCACGGATTCCCCGCCTTGGAAAGGAGGGGTGGCCTTTAGGCCGGGGTGGTTGACCGGCACGCTGCACAGAAACTTGGGTGCAGCATCATGCTGCCTGCATAGAATTTGGCTCCGGCACCTTGCCGGTCAACCACCTCCCCCTACGGGTACTCCTCCTTGCCAAGGAGGAGAATCTAAGTTACTATTTCAGCTTTGACGCCCCCGGGCGGAAAACAACGTAATATGCTTCTGAAACCCTTTACACAAGGGTACGGGAAGTGTACAGGGGAAACTATGCCGATAAAAGAGGAAAAAGGTAGAGGAGAGAGGGGAAAAGGGAGAAGAAAATAGGATTTTTACACGGAAATAGAGAATAATTCACATTTTGTTTGGTAGTTACCGAAAATATGCCTTTATTTGCAACAGATATCTGAACAGCAAGTTTGCCGCGCGACTCTTTCCTATAAAGAAAGAGTTTTTTTATGCCTGCCTAATTCCCTCTATTTCATCGCTTTAAGCACAAGCCGGTTCGCACGGACCAATTTCTTAACATCCATATCAGCCAGATAGATGCGGGTAGTTTTTTCGGACGTATGCCCCAGACAACTGCTTACCACCGACAGTTCAACGCCCGCGTTATGAGCCATCGTGGCCCACGTGTGGCGCGCCACGTGGAAGGTAAGTGGGAACTCCATGCCCGCAAGCTCGCCCACCCGGCGGATGCGTTTGCTAAGACGGTCCTTGGCGCTATGGTAACCACGGTCTTCGTCGGTGAAGCCCCGGAGCATGGGGAAAAGGTAAGGGGAATGGGGGGCGGAATAGCGCGCAAACAGCTCACGAAGGGGTTTCTCGATGTACACACGCAGCGGCTGCTGCGTCTTGTGCCGTTTGTAGCACAGGAAATTCCCCTCGATATGATCCTTGCGAAGCCGGCAAAGGTCGGCAAAGGGGATGCCGCAGCCGTAGAAGCTCGCCATGAAGAGATCGCGAGCCAGGCGGACGTCCCGGTGCTGCGTGCGCAGTTCGGCAGTGGCAAGGCGTTGCAGTTCTTTCACACCAAGGGCACGCTTGCGCGTAGGCGTGGTGCGGAAAGACTGGTTGCGGAAAGGGCGCAGGTCGTCCTTGACGATGCCCGCACGAAGCGCCTTGTTGTAGATGGCACGAAGCTGCTTGAGGTAGCACACGGCCGTGTTCTCACAGTTGCCGCGGGCAAGCAGAAACTCCATAAAGCCGTCCACACACTGCGGGATGAAGTCGCTGAAGGAAAGCAGGCGCTTGCCAAGGAACTCTTCGAGCGCACGGCAGGCGTTGCGGTAGTTGGCGGCGGTGCCGCCGTGACCCGTGCTTTGCAACTTCTCCATCACAGAGTCCGCATAGGCAAATAGTTGGTTCAAGTCCGTGCGACCACGGTAGGTATCCACGATGTCGGCACAAGTATACCCTTCCCCCTTCTCCAGGCGGAGGGCATGGCTGAGAAGCGACAGCTCACGGCAAAGCTTATCGAGGTAAAGCCACACGGATTCAATTCCGGACAGGTTATGAAGGTTTTTAAACTCGGCCTCACTCAGACGGTAAGGCGTAAATATCTCTCTTTTTACACGGTGGCGAATGACCTGGATCACTACAGGGTAACGACCGTTTTTGCGGGGGTGCGTGCTATTGAGCCGCGGGACAATGGATGTCATCTTCTCTTTTACAACTGGTTTTAAATTAGAATCTGCAAAAGTAAAATAACAATTGATATTCCCGCTATGTTGAAGGTTAACGCCGGTCATGTGTTTTCAGTTTAATTGTTTGTTCGCGTTTGTACACATAAAGATTGCACAAAACTTTCGGAAAGCCAAGTGCACCGGGCTTTTTAACACTGCACCCTGTTCTACCCGACAGGCAAAGCGGTGGCTAAGTAACAGTGAAAGAAGGTAGTGCAAGTACCCGAGTTTTTCATCACGCAGTTTTAGTAAATATGCCCTGACTCCCCAAAAGACGGATTATATAAAAAGGAGAAGGCATGGGAAACCGTTGAATGTTACTATCTTGAGGCCTTAGACTGCCCGAACAATATAACAAACAATAGCCCATGCCCTTTGACGGTATATATAATAAGGTATATATACGACGAAGAGACACAAGCATTCATTGTCTGCTATCCATTGTTCGAAAGTGTCTAAGTTTCAAGATAGGATAACACCGCAAAATGCTTTCTCACCCCCCGGCCCCCTAAAGGGGGGGACCGGAGGTATATGTAATACGGGGGCAAAGATAGGAAAAATTAACGGTGAACGGTGAACGGTGAATGGATAATTTTCAGGAGTAATGTTTGTTTTTGAATGGATTTGAATATAAGATTTCACCACGGAGGACACAAAGGATAAATTGATAGTACCTAACGGGGGTGTGTCATAACTCAAATGGTAACTTGAATTCTCCTCCTTAGAAAGGAGGAGTACCCGTAGGGGGAGGTGGTTGATGAGTGCAATTGCTTGATATACTATAATTTATGTATACATCAACCACCCCGACCTAAAGGCCACCCCTCCTTTCCAAGGAGGGGAATCCATGCGGATAATCACTTTTGACACACCCCCATTCAAGTTACCATTTGAGTTATGACACACCCCCAATTAGTTACTATTGACTGACAACTATCCACGGACTGAAGTCCGTGGCAATTCTAAGAGCGTAGCCAACTTTCAACATTTAACTTTCAACTCTGAAGCCCGTGGCAATTCTTAAAACTCTGTGTACTCCGTGTCCTCTGTGGTGAAATCTTATATTCATTATTATTCTGGAACGATTCATTTTTAGGAGTTAACTCTTTGCAGACAAAAAGTTAACTTCGTGTCGACAAGAAGTGGACTCTTTGTTGGCAAGAAGTTAACTCCATGCAGGTACGGCACCAACAGGGGGTTGGTAAGTTACCTAAAGCCTTCAGGTAAGGAAGGTAACGGCGGTTGGTTTAAAACACAAAAATTGAATTGATCTTAAAGCAAGAAACAAACTACCAACCAAGATCCGGCAAGTATTTACTAAGACAACTGCGAAGCACACTCACCGTGATAGGCTTCACGAGAACTTCCGTAGCACCGCATGACATAGCTTTTTCCCTGTCCGAAGAGAAAGCATAAGCCGTCTGCATAATGATGGGAAGCTGCGCTCCCTCACTACGAATCAACGCTGTAGCATCAAAGCCATTCATTAAAGGCATCTTGACATCCATGAGAATGGCGGCAGCCTTATCACGGTGTTCCCGGTAAAGTTCTACCATTTCCTGCCCATTACGCGCCCACAAAATGTCACACTTCCTCCCAATGATAGCTTGTATCAATTTAAAATTACTATCGTCGTCTTCTGCTACAAGAATTAACGGACGATATTGCATTATTTCCTCATTTTCCATTTTCTACTGGTTGTTTAGATCTGTGTTTGTTTCGCTATGTATTCCAATTCAGCCCGCAAGTTATAAAAAAAAGTGATATAAATATGTATCTTTGCACCTCATTTTTAAAGAAGTAATATGATTTCAGTAGACGGACTGGCCGTAGAATTCGGCGGAACTACCTTATTTAGTGATATATCATTCGTTATTAACGAGAAAGACCGTATCGCCCTGATGGGAAAAAACGGCGCGGGAAAGAGTACCTTGCTCAAAATTCTGGCAGGAGTACGCCCACCCACAAGGGGAAAAATATCGGCTCCGAAGGAGTGTGTGATTGCTTACCTGCCCCAACACCTGATGACGGAAGACGGAAGAACCGTATTTGAAGAAACCGCCCGGGCTTTTGCACACCTGCACGAAATGGAAGCGGAGATTGAAAGCCTGAACAAAGAACTTGAAACACGGACAGATTACGAAAGCGACAGCTACATGGAGCTGATAGAAAAAGTATCGGCACTGAGCGAGAAATATTATTCCATTGATGCCACCAATTACGAAGAGGACGTGGAAAAAGCGCTGCTGGGGCTTGGATTTGCGCGTGAGGATTTCAACAGACAGACCAGCGATTTCAGTGGCGGATGGCGAATGCGCATCGAGTTAGCCAAACTATTGCTGCAAAAACCGGATGTGCTGTTGTTGGACGAACCAACCAACCACCTGGATATCGAGTCTATACAATGGTTAGAGGACTTCCTTATTAATAATGGTAAAGCGGTCATTCTCATCAGCCACGACCGTAAGTTTGTGGACAACATTACGACCCGGACCATCGAAGTAACAATGGGACGCATCTACGACTATAAAGTAAACTACTCCAAATACCTGGAACTGCGCAAGGAACGTCGCGAGCAACAGAAGAAGGCTTACGAGGAGCAACAGAAGTTCATTGCGGAAACAAAAGATTTCATCGAACGATTCAAGGGAACGTACTCCAAGACTTTGCAGGTGCAGAGCCGGGTGAAGATGCTGGAAAAGCTGGAAACTGCTGGAAGTGGACGAGGAAGATACTTCGGCACTGAGGCTGAAATTCCCACCGTCACCCCGTTCAGGCAATTATCCGGTGGTTATGGAAGATGTTGGCAAGTCATACGGTGACAAGTTGATATTCAAAAACGCTACACTTACCGTGGAACGAGGCGATAAATTAGCATTCGTTGGCAAGAATGGTGAAGGCAAATCGACATTGGTGAAGTGCATTATGAAGGAGATTGAACACGATGGAACACTAACACTGGGACACAACGTGCAGATAGGCTATTTTGCACAGAACCAAGCTTCGATGCTGGATGAAAACCTAACGGTGTTTCAGACCATAGACGACGTAGCCAAGGGAGAGATACGTAATAAAATACGCGACTTGCTGGGTGCTTTTATGTTTGGCGGACCCGAAGAGTCGATGAAAAAGGTGAAGGTACTTTCGGGTGGAGAGCGCACCCGGCTTGCCATGATTAAGCTACTGCTGGAGCCTGTGAACCTGCTGATTCTGGACGAACCTACCAACCACCTGGACTTGAAGACAAAAGATATCCTGAAACAGGCATTGATGGATTTTGACGGAACATTGATCGTGGTTTCACACGACCGTGACTTCCTGGACGGCTTAGTGACAAAAGTGTACGAGTTTGGTAACAAAAAGGTAACAGAGCATCTTTGCGGCATCTACGAGTTCCTCGAAAAGAAGAAAATGGATTCGCTACGGGAGTTAGAAGCCCGGTGAGGCACCGGTGCCAGGTTTCCATGCGGCATGTAATAGATTTTATGATATAATAAGATATATAAACTAACAAGCCGGAAACATTAACTGTTAAATCATAAAACAAAGACACAAGTCTGATGTATTAATTAAAAAACAGAACGTATGAAGAAATTGGTTTTCTGCGCTGCTTTCGTAGCAGCAATGTGTATGGCAAGCGTAACTGCACAAGCTCAGGACACACCTAAAAAAGAAGTCAAAAAAGAGCAGTGCGACAAAAAAGACGGCAAATCATGCTGCAAGAAAGAAGCTGATAAAAAAACGGCTTGCACATGCAAAGACCACAACAGCTGCGCAACCGGAAAATGCCCTAAAGATGCAGGGTGCAAAGCCGACCAGTGCAAAGCCAAAGCCTCCAAGGCTTGCTGCACAAAAGAAGCCAAGAAGAAGTAATTAATATCTTCGACTGCACTGAAGCTTCCGTTAGACTATAGTCAACTTTGCGTTAAACTATAGTTTTCCTTTCGTTAGACTATAGTCTAACGAAAGGAAATATACAAAACAAACAATTATCCATCGAACCGGCACTGAAAAACAGTTGCATGCGCTTGCTTTTTACAGCAGGATGAGTTATCTTTGTACCCTGCGATGAAGAATAAACGGTACATATTCTATTTTCTTTTCGTTATCAGCATGATTATGCTGGTGGTACCGGCTATTCCCCATCACCATCATGCCAACGGTGTGATTTGCATGAAGAACGACATCCCGACAGATACTCCATGCCCCACACATCACCACCATTCTGGCAGTGATACTTGCTGCAACGAAAGATGCCTGACGAGATTCGACTCTCCCACACCGTCCATCGAAATGGACAGCAGTCCTCACTACGTATTTGTAGCGACTCTCTTTACTGACTTAATTATAGAGAATTTATTCAAACCTCAGGAAAAGCGTATCAAAAACTACTACGCTTACCGGGAAACCCTCCACAGCACGGTCATCAACCGTGCATCGGGACTTCGTGCCCCTCCTGCTACACAAGCGTAACTTTGCAAACAAGTTGCGCGCACTTCCGTTTTATCTTTGCTATCGAATTTAAAAATCATTTTTCAGAAAGAAATCTATCATAATGAAGAAACTTATCTTTATGGGGATTCTCGGATTATTTATCCTGGGTTCCTGCAACAGTAAATCCAATAGTGACCACGAAGGCCACAATCATGGTACAGAAGCACATGACCATGAGCATGAAGGGCACGATCATGAAACAGAAGGAGAAGGACACGAAAGTCACGACCACGGCAACGAGGCCGCAGAAGGACATAGTGACGAAATTATTCTGCCTAAAACAAAGGCAGATGCCGCCGGCGTGAAAGTCAGCACCATCGAACCGGGAAGTTTTGAACAGGTTATCAAAACCAGCGGTCAAGTACTGGCTGCCCAAGGCGACGAGTCAGTGGCTGTTGCCACTGTGCCTGGCGTTGTCAGCTTTCGTAACAAAGTGACCGAAGGTATGAGCGTGGGCAAGGGAACAGCCCTTGTCAGCATTTCATCGAACAACATCATCGACGGCGACCCGGTGCAACGTGCCCGCATTGCCTACGACATATCTAAAAAGGAGTACGAGCGTATGAAAACGCTGGTAAAGAACAAAATCGTATCGGACAAGGAGTTTGCACAGGCGGAACAGAATTACGAAAATGCCCGCCTCAGCTATGAAGCTATTGCTAAAAACCATTCGGCAAGCGGTCAGGCTGTCACCTCGCCTATCAGTGGATATGTGAAGAACATATTAGTGAAAGAGGGAGATTATGTCACCATTGGCCAGCCACTGGTCAGCGTTACACAGAATCGCCGTTTGTTCCTGCGTGCAGAGGTTTCGGAAAAGTATTATCCGTATCTGCGCAACATCGGTTCGGCTAATTTCCGTACTCCGTATGATAATAAGGTATATGAATTGAAGGAGCTCACAGGACGCCTGCTCTCATTCGGCAAGGCAGCGGGTGAGAATTCATTCTACATTCCCGTGACTTTTGAGTTCGACAATAAGGGGGATATCATCCCGGGCTCTTTTATAGAGGTGTACTTACTGTCTACTCCGATGAGTAATGTGATTTCATTACCACGCACGGCACTGACGGAAGAACAAGGGTTGTTCTTCGTTTACCTGCAACTGGACGAGGAAGGATACAAAAAGCAAGAAGTTACCCTAGGAGCCGACAACGGCAAAAGTGTACAAATTCTTTCGGGCGTAAAAGCAGGCGACCGTGTGGTCACCGAAGGAGCTTATCAGGTGAAACTGGCTTCGGCAAGTAATGCTATCCGGCACACAGCCATGAACACTAAAATAATTTGCCAATAATTCAATGTGCCAATATGCCAATTGGCAATGCTGTCATACTGCAAAGCAATTAGCACATTGGCATATTGACACATTAAAACATTATTATTATGCTAAATAAAATCATACATTTCTCACTTCAGAACCGTATCCTGGTGCTTGTGGCATCGGTGCTGTTACTGATTGGCGGAACCTATACCGCCATGCACACGGAAGTGGACGTATTTCCTGACCTGAATGCCCCTACGGTGGTCATTATGACCGAAGCCAACGGTATGGCTGCCGAGGAAGTGGAACAACTCGTCACGTTTCCTGTTGAAACATCCGTCAATGGAGCTACTGGTGTGCGCCGTGTACGCTCTTCTTCCACCACCGGATTCTCCGTAGTTTGGGTAGAATTCGACTGGGGAACAGATATATATCTTGCCCGCCAGATTGTAAGCGAAAAACTGGCGGTAGTCAACGAATCGCTCCCTGCCAATGTGGGCAAACCGACATTAGGACCTCAATCGTCCATCTTGGGCGAGATGCTGATTGTGGGGCTGACGGCAGATTCCACTTCTATGCTGGACCTGCGCACGATTGCCGACTGGACCATTCGCCCGCGACTGCTCTCGACAGGTGGTGTGGCGCAGGTTGCCGTACTGGGCGGCGATATCAAGGAATACCAGATACAACTCGACCCGGAACGGATGCGCCATTACAACGTCTCCATGGACGAGGTCATGACGACCACCCGGGGGATGAACCTCAACGCCAACGGCGGGGTGCTTTACGAATATGGCAATGAATACATCGTACGCGGGGTATTGTCGACAGACAAAGTAGACCAACTTGCCAAAGCAGTGGTGAAGAATATAGGCGGGGTACCTGTACTGCTTGAAGAAATTGCGGATGTAAAGATCGGTCCGAAGGCTCCGAAACTGGGTACTGCCTCGGAGCGGGGAAAACCTGCGGTACTGATGACTGTCACCAAGCAACCGTCAACCAGTACGCTGGAACTGACTGATAAACTGGAGGCTTCATTGAAAGACTTGCAAAAGAACCTGCCACCTGACGTAAAAGTGTCAACAGATATTTTCCGTCAAAGCCGTTTCATCGAAAGCTCTATCGGCAACGTTAAGAAATCGCTTTTTGAAGGGGGTATCTTTGTTGTTATCGTCCTCTTCCTGTTCCTGGCAAACGTACGCACCACCATTATATCATTGGTCACTTTACCACTCTCCCTGCTCGTCTCTATTCTGACGCTGCACTACCTGGGCATGACTATAAACACAATGAGTCTGGGTGGTATGGCAATTGCCATCGGCTCACTGGTAGACGATGCTATTGTGGACGTGGAGAACGTGTACAAACGACTGAGGGAAAACAGGTTGCGCCCTGAAAGCGAACGTCTTAGCGTGATTCAGGTAGTATTCAATGCATCGAAAGAGGTGCGTATGCCTATCCTGAACTCTACACTTATTATTGTTGTCAGCTTTGTGCCTTTGTTCTTCCTGTCAGGTATGGAAGGACGCATGCTGGTTCCACTGGGCATCGCCTTTATTGTTGCCCTGTTTGCTTCCACGGTTGTGGCACTGACACTTACCCCGGTGCTTTGTTCCTACCTGTTGGGGAAAGAGAAAAAAGATAAGTTGCCGAAAGAAGCTTTCGTGGCACGCTGGATGAAAGGTGTTTATGAAAAAGCGTTGACGTGGGTACTGAATCACAAACGGGTGACTTTAGGAAGCACTATCGCCCTATTCATCGTAGCACTGGGCTTCTTCTTTACACTGGGACGCAGCTTCCTGCCACCGTTCAACGAAGGATCGTTCACTATCAATATCAGCTCGCTGCCGGGCCTCTCTCTCGAAGAAAGCAGCAAGATGGGTAACCGTGCGGAAAAACTTTTGCTGACCATCCCCGAGATTCAGACCGTAGCCCGCAAAACAGGACGTGCGGAACTGGATGAACATGCTTTAGGAGTGAATGTTTCGGAAATAGAGGCTCCTTTCGAACTGAAAGACCGTTCGCGTAAAGAGTTAATGGCTGAAGTACGTGAAAAGTTAGGCACCATCACCGGTGCCAATATCGAGATAGGACAGCCCATCAGCCACCGAATCGACGCCATGCTATCCGGTACCAAAGCCAATATAGCCATCAAGTTGTTTGGCGATGACTTGAACAAATGTTCTCTTTAGGAAACCAGATAAAAGGTGCCATCAGTGGCATTCCGGGCATTGCCGACCTAAACGTGGAGCAACAGATAGAACGTCCGCAACTTAAAATTACTCCGAAACGGGAAATGCTTGCCAAGTATGGCATTACATTACCTGAATTTTCGGAATACATCAATGTGGCACTTGCCGGGGAGGTCATCTCGCAAGTATATGAAAAAGGAAAAAGTTTCGACCTGATTGTCAAGGTGCAGGACAACTTCCGTGATGAAACGGAGAAAATTCGCAACCTCATGGTAGACACACAGGACGGAAGCAAGGTACCTTTGAGCTATGTGGCAGATGTAGTTTCGGCTATGGGACCGAACACAATTAACCGCGAAAACGTGAAACGGAAAATTGTTATCTCTGCCAACGTAGCCGACCGTGACCTGCGCAGTGTAGTAAACGACATACAAAAGAAGGTAGACGAACAAATCAAACTCCCCGAAGGATATCACATTGAATATGGAGGTCAGTTTGAAAGTGAACAGGCAGCGAGCCGTACGCTGGCATTGACTTCGTTCATGTCCATAGTAATAATTTTCTTGTTGCTGTACCATGAGTTCCGCAGTGTGAAAGAATCGGCTGTTATCCTGATAAACCTGCCGTTAGCCTTGATTGGTGGTGTATTTGCGTTGCTATTCACAACAGGCGAAGTCAGCATTCCGGCAATTATCGGTTTCATTTCATTGTTCGGTATCGCCACACGTAACGGTATGTTGCTGATTAGCCACTACAATCATTTGCAACAGGAGGAAGGACTAAGTATTTACGACAGTGTGATCCGTGGTTCGTTAGACCGCTTGAACCCTATTGTAATGACGGCTTTATCTTCTGCATTGGCACTGATACCGCTGGCATTAAGTGGTGACCTGCCGGGTAATGAGATTCAGAGCCCGATGGCAAAAGTTATACTCGGAGGACTTTTAACATCGACTTTCCTGAACGGTTTCATTATTCCGATTGTTTATTTGCTGATTGCTAAACAAAGAAATAAATAACAGATTCTTTTAGACAAAAGAACATAAGAACAGATTTTTGTTCTTTTGTTCTTCTGTCTAAAAAATAAGGTCTATGTTATCTGTTAGTAGTAATACAAAATAACTTGAATATGAAGAAAATAATAATAAGTATCGTTGCCTTTGTGGTGGTCACAAACGTAAATGCTCAAACGTCCATTGACCAGATATTGCGCAACATTGAAACAAATAATAAAGAGTTGCAGGCAAACGCACAGTTGATTGCATCGCAGAAACTGGAATCAAAAACGGACAATAATTTGCCCGACCCCACTCTATCGTATGCCCACCTGTGGAACAATAAAGATAAAAATAATACGATTGGAGAATTGGTTGTGTCTCAGAGTTTCGACTTCCCCAGCCTCTACTTCACGCGCAACAAGCTGAATCAACTGAAGTCCGGTGCTTTTGACGGCCAGAAAGAGGTATTCCGCCAAAGCATTTTGTTACAGGCTAAAGAAGCGTGCATAGACATTATCATGCTGCGTAAACAAAAACAAATTCTGGCAGAACGGCTCCGCAATGCAGAAGAATTGTCGGCAATGTATACCAAACGCCTACAAACAGGAGATGCCAATGTCATTGAGACAAACAAGATTAATCTGGAACTGCTGAACGTCCGCACAGAGGCTTCGATGAACGAGTCTGCCCTGCGCAACAAAATACAGGAGCTGACCACTCTCAACGGAAATATTCCGGTAGTATTTGAGGAGAATAACTATCCGGCTGCGATGCTTCCTGCCAATTATGACGAGCTGAAAAGTGAAGTGATTGCTTCGGACTACACGCTACAGGCATTAAACAGCCAAAGCATGGCTGCCCGTCAACAAATCACAGTCAACAAGTCACAATGGTTGCCTAAGTTGGAGTTGGGTTATCGCCGGAATACAGAATCGGGCGAACCGTTCAACGGAGTAGTAGTAGGTTTTTCATTCCCGCTGTTTGAAAACCGTAATAAAGTGAAAGTTGCCAAAGCTCAGTCGCTTAATGTAAATCTAATGAAAGAAAGCGCCACTCTTTCTGCGGAATCGGAGCTGGTTCAACTCTATCGGGATGCCACTACGCTACGCACTTCGATGAATGAGTATGAAAAGACTTTCCAGGCACAACAAGATCTCGCAATGTTGAAAGAAGCTCTCACCGGAGGCCAAATCAGCATGATAGAATATTTTGTGGAAGTCTCGGTGGTTTATCAAAGCAAGCAGAACTACCTGCAACTGGAAAATCAATACCAAAAGGCAATAGCGAAGATTTATAAGAATAAGTTATAGGCGGCAAGGTGCCGGAGCCAAGTTCACAGCTCCTTCGCAAGCTATCAATGACGAAATATCCCCGCCTCTTGTCATTCAGAGGAACGCAGTGACGAAGAATCTCGTTTTTTGTACACAGATTCTTCGTCACTGCGTTCCTCTGAATGACAGATTTGTTTTTTATTTTGCTCCCTGTTTTACCTGACTAAAGTTCAATCCTAACTGAATTTTAGTAGTTGCCTTAATGGCTGCGGAATAATTCTCGAACACATTCTGCAACAATGATATAGAGAAATAATTAGATTGTGCGGGCAAAAAGGTTTTAAACAAAGGCATCATAGAAACCACTTTCGTACTTGCCAATGCTTCACTATCCAGATAAAGACTTAACCTACCACTTTCAGTAGAATCAAATCCAAACGGAATACCATCCTCATATTGCTGCAACAAAGTCTTTACAATGCCAAATAAAGCTTCGTCTTCCGCACTACTACTCAGCATGCTCTCATCAACTTGCAGATAAAACCGTTCTCCCCGAATATAATATTGCAACGCATTCAATTCAGACTCCTGCCAACCCGAACCGGAAGCATATACTATTTTCATATTTCCATCCATAGTCAACGTAATCTCTTTAATCAGGCCGGTAAACTCCATATATTCACTAAAACCTTCACCCAAATTCCTGGAAGCTTCAGTACTGGAAAGAGTCAGATTATAGCCATCGGAAGTTTTTATCTTAAAACCTGGAAATTCTTCTGTAGTAGTCCAAGTAAAGAACATTGGCTGTTTTTTATATACATCCCCATCTTTCTGAATCTTCTGCAATATCCAACGCCCCACTATATCATCATTAGCAAACAACTTAGCTGTTAAAGCCAAAGACAACTTTCCCTTCTCTACAGTACCATCGTACGTTACCATACAATCCGTTTGGGTACAAGTGCCACTAAATACAAATTGAGTCTGATCTTTTGAAGAAGTCAACAGGACTTCCGGCAATTCAAATAACTCCATGCCGGGAATCACATTTTTCAAAGTAATAATAGCAGTTTGTTTATCTTCACTACTGAAAGTTACTGTCTTATTGGAACCATTCAAGATTTTATCACTATAATAGATTTCCAACGCTTTACTACCAGAAACCGCTCTGATAGTCACCATTCACATCGACCAACGCCGGCCCCATGATTTCCGGTTCATCACTACTACATGCGACAAAGCCTATCAGAAGACTTCCTAATAGTAATGAATACAATAATACTTGTTTCATTCTGTCTATATATTTGTTTGTTTTGTTAGCACTCTATAACAGTGCAAAGTAAATACTTTTTTCCGAGCCCTGCAAGATAATTCAATTAAGTTTACCTAACAGAGTATTACAGCAGCCGTACTTCCTCAGGCATATAGCCACTACGTATACGCCACTCCTGAGGATAAAGGTTATTGGCACGGTTGCCAATATTCTTCACGAATCCTAAAGGAACTTCCCGGTAAGTGACTAGCACATATCCACGGGGAACTTCAGCAGAAAGCGTAACAGCTTCTTTACGTAAGTAGGCAATAGCCTGCTCATAGGTCAGTTCTTCGGTTGGGAAAGCAGCCCTGTTCAACAAATGGCTCATAGCAAGAGCATGGACAGGAATTAAATCTTTTCCCTTTACCTCAGCAAGCGGAAGTCCTACCTGAACTACTCGCAAGCACTGATTCAGCAAAGCGAATTCATTAATAAAGTCTTTCGGATATGCAACGATTCTTGTTCCCTCGGCTGACAAAGCATAATTTTCCGCATCATTCAACCAACCGGCAGCCTCTTTCATCAACTCTTTACTAATAGGTTGAGATTGATTTTTCCCTTTACCTACGGCAGACCTTTTTGCGGACGAACAGACCAACTCCGGTTCTTCACATTCTGCATTGAGCGGCTTACGCAAAGTAGTCAGGAAGAATCCTTCGCCTCTCGTGCGATGAGGTAAAAAGCGATAAACAGGAAAGCCCTTACCATCAAGTAAGTTGCCTGTGATATTCCAATCCGGCTTCACTTCGACTGTTAATGGTTCTGCACCCCACTCACGAATCATCCAATCGATATTCTCTTCATCTTCCTTTGTGTTGTATGTACAAGTGCTATAAATAAGGAGTCCGCCCGGTTTCAGACAAGGCCATATATCCGCCATAATCCGGCGCTGACGTTGCCAACAGATTTCAACATTCTCAGAACTCCATTCGTCGATTGCCCCGGCATCTTTACGAAACATTCCTTCGCCTGAGCAAGGCACATCTGTCAGGATAATATCAAAAAAACTACCTAAACGTGCAAAGTCAACCGGATCATTATTGGTCACCACCACATCAGGATGCCCCCACTTCGTGAGGTTCTCAGCCAAAATCTGCGAACGGTTACGAATTACTTCATTGGCAACGAGCAAACTACCTTCGGGTAAAAGACTGCGGGCATGAGTCGATTTTCCCACCGGGAGCGGCACAAAGGTCAAGCATCCTGACAGGCTTCTCAACAAACTGCCTGAGCACCTGTTCCACAAACATAGACGAAGCTTCCTGCACATAATAGCAACCGGCATGAAACAGGGGATCGAACGTAAAAGTCAGCCGCTCGTTAAGATAAAATCCTTCTGAAGTCCAGGGAACTGAGAGTTGAGAGTTGAAAGTTGAAAGTTGAGTGTCAGGTGTCAACTTCATACAGTTCAACCGGATACTAACAGGCGGTTCCTGCCGCAAGGCTGCATACAGTTTATCGTAGTCTTCATCACCCAAGAGGGCACGTGTTGCGTCTATAAAGGAGGCAGATAGATTCATTTTATTCAATTTTGTAGCAAATATCAAAAATATTTCGTCCCTTTGCAACTTTCCGACCAGCTAACTACGTCTAACAGACAAAGAAACCAAAAAACAAATTAAAAATTTACTGAATATGAAACGATTGATTACTGCTCTGATGTTGGCAATGACCCTCTGCACAGTTGCATTGGCACAAACAAAGAACATCGAAAAAGACTCTGCTGCTACAACTCAAGACACCACTTATGTGACAGAGTACTCTGATTCGGCCACTACCCAACAATTCGCCCCCGATAGCTCAGAGTTTAACTCGATCTTCGGATCTGACTTTGGAGAGGACGTCATTGTCCCCATTGTAGCTATCGTATTTGGATGTAGTATCCCGGTGCTCATTCTCTTCTTTGCCTTCTTCTTTCGTTACAAGAATCGCCAGGCAAAATACAGAATGGTGGAAGAAGCACTGAAAGCAGGACAACCTTTGCCCGAAGGAGTCTTTAAAGATGTTAACTATACTGATGCCAAATCAAAAGGTATAAAGAATACATTTACCGGAATCGGTTTGTTCATCTTCCTTTGGGCCATAACCGGAAGCTTTGGAGTAGGTAGTATCGGACTACTGGTAATGTTTATCGGCATAGGTCAATGGGTCATCGACATTCAGAAAACCAAAAATGCGGAGTCTTCTTCATCAATCTTCACTGACAGGAACGACAATACCGAACTGAAATGAACCAACTCAACGATATATCGTTAGTCGCACAGGTCGTGGTGTTCAAAAACACCAGGGCCTTCGACCAGCTGGTACAGAAATACCAATCGTCCGTCCGGCGATTCTTTCTGAACCAGACTTGCGGCGACAGCGAGTTGAGCGACGACCTGGCACAAGACACATTTATTAAAGCATATACAAACATTGCCTCGTTTAAAATCTTTCGAGCTTTTCGACATGGCTTTATCGTATTGCATATAACGTGTTTTATGATTATATTCGCAGCCGGAAAGAGACGATGGATCTGGACGCCCGGGAAGTGGATGCCACCAACAGCACGGAACAGGAAAACGTGGGGGAAAAGATGGACATCTACCAATCGCTCAAAATGCTAAAAGAAGTGGAACGCACCTGCATCACATTTTTCTATATGGAGGACCTCAGTATAGAAAAGATTGCAGGAATAACAGGATACCCGGCAGGAACGGTGAAATCACACCTGTCACGGGGTAAGGAAAAGTTAGCTACTTATTTAAAACAAAATGGTTATGATGGAAACAGATGATAAACTCCTTAA
This sequence comes from Lepidodactylus listeri, assembly GCA_029233225.1. Classification (NCBI taxonomy): domain Eukaryota; kingdom Metazoa; phylum Chordata; class Lepidosauria; order Squamata; family Gekkonidae; genus Lepidodactylus; species Lepidodactylus listeri. The sequence goes on along the minus strand of JARCFY010000184.1, from coordinate 53,922 downwards.
ACAATTTTTCTCCGAACAGAAACAGGAGATAGAAGACAGAGGATTCAGTCGGAGGGTAATGCGCAACCTACCTGAACGACGCCGACACTACAGCCGATTGTGGAAAGGTCTCTTTTGTGTACTGGCAGTAGTCTTATTTTTAGGTTTAGGCGGATTGCCGGGCATTATGGGCACGTTACGGGAAGTATTTGTATCGATAACTCAACACGCTGCTTCGGGTAGTTTTGATCCGAAAGGGCTCATCATTGCAGGCATTGTGCTGACATTCCTGGGAGTACGCAAAGTTTGGTCAATAACATAATACTCTTCATGGTCATTTACTCTTTAATTAGGCGCACGTTATTGTGCGCCCAATTTGTTAATAAATAATAAATATACTCTTAACAAAAAGAAGCGTCAAACAGAGATGTTGTATATTTGTTTCCTTGTAGACTTTAACATAATATACAAGAGGTTTTGAAACTATACATATTCATACTAACAATACTACTATCAATCGGCACAGCCGAAGCACAAAACATTGACAGTTTACTCATGCAGCGGGAGGATACTACTCAGTTAGTGTCCAGCGACTCACTTGTAATACGCTTCCTCGAATATTCCGGTATACCTACCAGCAACAATAATAAAGTAAAACTGATAACCAGCGGACGGCAGAAGTTTGAAGACTTATTTGAAGACATACGTGCAGCCAAACATCACATTCACCTGGAGTATTTCAACTTCCGTAACGATTCGATAGCCAACGCACTGTTCGACTTATTAGGGGAAAAAGTCAAAGAAGGGGTCGAAGTGCGGGCATTGTTCGATGCTTTTGGTAACTGGTCGAACAACAAACCTTTAAAGAAACGCCACCTGAAAGCTATTCGTGAAAGGGGAATAGAAATCGTGAAATTTGACCCGATCCGTTTCCCGTATATCAATCACGCCATACACCGGGATCACCGGAAGATAGCAGTCATCGACGGTAAAATAGCTTATACAGGTGGAATGAACATAGCCGATTACTACATTAACGGCTTGCCCAAGATTGGAACATGGCGGGATATGCACATACGAATCGAAGGAGATGCCGTAAATGATTTGCAAGAAATATTTCTGACTATTTGGAATAAGACAACGAAGCAGAACATCGGAGGAGAAGAATACCTACCTGTACAACCATCCCGGTCGGACAGTTGTAACATTGCAGTAGCCATTGTAGACCGCGCCCCGAAAATAAACTCACGTATGCTTAGCCATGCTTATGCCATGTCTATTTATGCGGCACAACATAATGTACACATTGTTAATCCATATTTCGTTCCGACTTCATCCATTAGGAAAGCGCTAAAAAGAGCTTTAAAACGAGGAACGGAAGTAGATATTATGATATCTGCCAAATCGGATATCCCATTTACACCGGATGCCTCATTGTATGCTGTACAAAAGCTGATGAAAAAAGGGGCTAACATTTACTTATATAACGGAGGATTCCACCATTCAAAAATCATGATGGTGGACGACCTTTTCTGTACCGTGGGCACGGCAAACCTGAATAGCCGCAGCCTGCGTTACGACTACGAAACGAATGCTTTCATCTTTGATAAGCAATTCACGCAGCAACTCAACAATGTGTTTGAAGAGGATATCATGCACTGCACGCAACTCACACCACAGATGTGGAAGAAAACATCAGCATGGAAGAAGTTTAAGTGTTGGTTTGCCAACTTATTCACCCCGTTTTTGTAACTTTACACCATGAAACAATATTTAGACTTACTCAATAGAGTATTAGCTGAAGGCGCAGAGAAAGTGATCGCACCGGAAACTGGCACAGTCAGTGTGTTCGGGCATCAGATGCGATTCAATCTGGATGAAGGTTTTCCTTGCCTCACAACTAAAAAGTTGCACCTGAAATCCATTATATACGAATTGCTTTGGTTCCTCCAAGGGGATACGAACGTAAAATACCTGCAGGACAACGGAGTACGTATCTGGAACGAATGGGCTGACGAAAATGGTGATTTAGGTCACATATATGGATATCAGTGGCGCTCATGGCCTAATTATAAAGGTGGATTTATCGACCAGATCAGTGAAGCGGTGGAGACAATCAAACACAATCCCGATTCACGCCGCATTATAGTAAGTGCCTGGAACGTAGGCGATCTGGATAATATGAACCTTCCTCCCTGCCATGCCTTTTTTCAGTTCTATGTTGCCAACGGGCGGTTGAGTTTACAACTCTATCAACGCAGTGCCGACATTTTCCTGGGTGTACCATTCAACATAGCTTCTTATGCTCTGTTATTACAAATGATGGCGCAGGTTACAGGTTTACAGGCAGGTGACTTCATACACACATTGGGCGATGCGCATATCTATACCAATCATCTCGACCAAGTGAAATTACAACTCACCCGTGAGCCACGACCATTGCCTCAGATGAAGATTAACCCGGACGTAAAAAGCATCTTTGACTTTAAGTTCGAAGATTTTGAATTGGTAAACTACGACCCGCATCCACATATTGCAGGGAAAGTAGCGGTGTGACCACCCCTCTTATCCCCTAAAGGGGAAGACATGAAAACTTTATTTATGTATCTTGCATCCCTTTAGGGGAAAGAGGGTTAAAAACAAAAAATATGAGTAAAATAAGTATTATCGTCGCCGTAGACCGCAACATGGCAATTGGCTTTCAAAATAAACTTTTGTTTTGGTTACCAAACGACTTAAAACGCTTCAAAGCGTTAACTACCGGAAATACAATCGTCATGGGACGCAAAACGTTTGAGTCGCTACCCAAAGGTGCTCTTCCCAATCGCCGTAACATTGTACTTTCTTCTAATCCCAAAGCCGAATGCCCGGGAGCAGAAGTGTTTACCTCACTTGAAGAAGCTCTGAAGCACTGCCGGAAAGATGAAAAGGTATATATTATTGGCGGTGAAAGTGTATACAGGCAGGCAATGCCTAAAGCGGACGAACTTTGCTTGACGGAAATTGACGCCACTGCTCCACAGGCAGACGCTTTCTTTCCTGTTGTAGATGCCAGTATCTGGCAAGAAAAAAGCAGAGAAGTTCACCCTTCGGATGAAAAACATCTCTGCTCGTATGCTTTTGTAGATTACGTCCGGAAATAATTTAATCTTCGTCAGTATCTATCATAATCGGCATTTGCCGCTTGATAGCTTCGTGGAAAGAAATCAGTGTTTCTGTCCGGGGCAAGGCCTAACGGTTGAAGTTTGTCATGAATAACACTCAGTAAATGATGGTTATTCTTAGCGTAGATTTTGATGAACATATCATATTTACCTGTAGTGAAATGACACTCCACTACCTCCGGAATAGCTTCCAAAGCCTTCAACACTGAATCGAATGATTCCGGATCTTTCAGATAAATTCCGATATAAGCACATGTCTCAAAACCAATCTTCTCCGGGTCGATAACATATTCCGAACCTTTCAGAATACCCAGATTAGTCAATTTCTGTATACGCTGATGAATAGCCGCACCCGACACATTACAAGCCCTCGCTACTTCCAGAAAAGGAATGCGTGCATTATCAGCTATCAGCGTCAGAATCTGTTCATCTAAAGTATCTAATTGATGATGTCCCATTTTTAATCAATTTGTATAATATATCAATTGTTATGGCAAAGTTAGTCATTTTTCCAGCAATAAATACTATAATTTATTACTTTTATTTCCATGTATAGAATAACTCGCCAAATGTTAGTACCTTTGTAAAAATATTAAATTCACACTATATGAGAGTAATTATCACCTCTATTGCCTGTCTGTTGACGACAATATGTACTTATGGACAAAACTTTTCGGATTATTTTACCGATAAGACTCTGCGCATTGACTACCTGTTTACAGGAAATGCCGACAAACAAACTATTTGCCTTGACGAAATCTCAGAACTGCCGGGTTGGGCAGGCAGACGCCAACGTTTATCTGAACTGCCGTTACAAGGCAACGGACAGATTGTTGTGCGCGACCTTGCAACCAAACAGAGTATTTACCAAACCTCATTCTCTTCTCTCTTTCAGGAATGGCTGGAAACGGACGAAGCCAAAGAGGTTACTAAAGGTTTTGAGAATACGTATCTCCTTCCCTATCCTCTGAAACCGGTAGAAGTGGAAATCACTCTGCGCGATGCTAAGCACCAGGTGCGCACCAGTATGAAACACATCGTTAAACCGGATGATATTCTTATCCACAAGAAAGGTTTAACACATATCACACCTCATAAATATCTGCTGAAAAGCGGTGATGAAAAGAACTGTATCGATGTGGCTATTCTTGCCGAAGGTTATACACCCACTGAGATGGAAACATTCTATAAAGATGCCGGAATTGCCTGCGATGCACTCTTCTCCCACGAGCCTTTCAAATCAATGAAAGATCGCTTTAATATTGTAGCCGTAGCCAGTCCTTCTTCAGATAGCGGAGTAAGTGCTCCCAAACAAGGACAGTGGAAACGCACCGCGTTCGGTTCTCATTTCGACACGTTCTATTCAGACCGCTATCTGACTACCAGCCGTGTCAAAGCAATCAACGACGCTTTAGCAGGCATTCCTTATGAACACATCATCATTCTTGCCAACACAGAACAATATGGTGGTGGCGGCATTTACAACGCTTTTACTCTTACTACAGCCCATCACGCGAAGTTCCGCCCGGTAGTGGTACATGAATTCGGTCATAGCTTTGGTGGCCTTGCAGACGAATATTTTTATGATGAGGACCTGATGAATGGCATTTACCCACTTAACATCGAACCTTGGGAACAAAACATATCTACCCGAATTGACTTTGCATCAAAATGGGAAGACATGCTGAAAAAAAGTACACCTATTCCTACTCCGGTTGCCGATAAGGCTAAATATCCCGTAGGAGTTTACGAAGGTGGCGGTTACTCAAGTAAAGGTATATATCGCCCGGCTGATGACTGCCGCATGCGTACCAATGAATATCCTTCTTTCTGTCCTGTTTGCCAAAGAGCAATTAAAAGAATTATCGATTTCTACACAGAATAAGATTCCATATAATAAAAAAGGCTACCCAGTTTCGGGTAGCCTTTTTTATTTATTATGTCAACTAATTACTGACGCGGTTGCGCAGAGTAGTTAATCTTCAGTGCATAAGCCTGACGAAGAGCTTGCTTTATATCGGTAACGATACCCATCTTAGTATCCTGGTCAATTTTCATAGACACAGTCATAAATGGTTGGTCCTCTTCTTTCATACTTGAACGTTCCTGAGTAATGTAATCCTGGATTTCAGCAACTTCAGCATAGCTGTCGTTCAACTGAATACGGCTTCAGAACCCAGTTTCTTACGAAATTCCGCAGTAGGTTTTCCTACATAGATAAACGTAACCAATGATTTTTTTTCAAGCTTTTCCAATTCAGTACCTGTCGGAACCTTAAACTCAACCTTCAATGTTACCTCACGCATTGTTGTTACAATCATAAAGAAGAACAACAGAGTAAAGATAAGGTCAGGCAGAGAAGAAGTATTCAACGCAGGCATTTCACGTTTACCTGTTTTATTAAATTTTCCCATTACTTCTTTCCTCCGTAGTTTTTAGGTTCGGCCTCAGAAATCTTCTGAGGATAGATATCACGAATTGCTTTTTGCTGATCTTCGTCCAGAGAGTTATAGCTTTTCTGCCACTTTTCCTGAGCGAGTTCATCTCTCAGTTCATTGTATGCAGCTACAAGTTCATTCTGAACATCAATATATGCCTGATATGAAGATCCACGGTCATTCTGCAAAGAAATTACATGCTTGTCCGTAACCATTGTGTTGCCGAAGAAAGGAACATCCATCGGATGTTTTTCAGGCATCGCTTCATCGTTATACGGGTTAGCAATAAAGTCTTTGGCTTTCTGTCTCAACTGCTTGATACTAATATACTCTCCCGCACACATCAATTGGTCGTTAGAGTTCAGAAGCACTTGCAGTACGTTACGTTCCTTTACAATCACGTCATCTTGTTTCTGATCTTTTTCAGGTGGAGCCGGCAAACGTCTTGCCAAACCACGGTCAGTATCCATAGATGTAGTAATCAAGAAGAAGATAAGCAACAAGAAAGCAATATCCGCCGTTGAACTTGAATTTATATCAGGGACTTTTCTTTTTCCTTTTGCCATTGTAATTACTGTATTAATTGAGTTTCCTCAAGGTTGATTATGATAATTTCTTCTTAATACTACTTCCGATAATAGCCAGTACAGTAACTGCAAACAGGAAATAGATAGAATAAAGGAACATATCAGTTATTTTCAGCCAAAAAGGAACGTTGTCTGTTCCCTCATATCCAGGAATAGACAGTGTATCACCACTACCCAAAATCCAAGAAACAACCAGTACAGCAACCAATAAAATCAGTCCTAACAATGATTTAATAGCTCCTTTCGGATTATCTTTCAACGCAGTGCCAAATTGGAACACAGCAGCAACTACAGTTGCAGCAACAGCAACGCCAAACAATACGTACATCAAGTACAGCAAGGCGTCCGTCTGAGCGGGGTTTGACATATCCGGTACGAGCGGGGTAGCCATTTGTCCACCGAAGTAGAAGATACCCAAAACGATCAGGATAATAGCAAACATCGCATACAGAACGTAATACGATACTCTATATGATAATTTACTCATCTCTCAGATTATTTTTTGTATTTCAAGTTATATTTGATTACCATGTCAAGCAAAGAGATAGAAGAATCTTCCATTTCGCTTGTAAGAGCTTCAATCTTAGAAAGTACATAGTTGTAGAATACCTGAAGAATCAAGGCAACGATCAAACCGAAGATAGTTGTAATCAAAGCAACTTTCATACCACCAGCAACAACCGTCGGAGAGATATCACCTACCTGCTGGATTCTATCAAATGCCTGCACCATACCGATTACAGTACCCAAGAATCCTAAAGACGGAGCCATTGCGATAAACAGTGTGATCCAAGAACATCCTTTTTCAAGGTAACCGGCCTGAACACCACCGTAAGAAACTACTGATTTTTCAACTACATCGATACCTTGATCGATTCTCATCAAACCCTGGTAGTAGATAGATGCGATAGGACCTCTCGTGTTACGAGCGATGTCTTTAGCAGCTTCAACATCACCTTTGTCCAAAGCAGCTTCGATAGATGCGATGAATTTCTTTGTGTTGATTTCAGCCAAGCTCAGGTAAATGATACGTTCGATACAGAAAGCCAAACCAATAACCAAAGCGATAGCAACCAAACTCATGAAAGATGCAGTACCTTCGATGAATTTAATTTTGATTTCTTTGTGAATACCACCTTCTTCTTCTGCGCCAGCAAGAGGATCTGAAGCTTCAGCAGCTTCGGCAACAGCGTCAGCAACCGGTTTGTCAGCAGCCGGAGCAGCTTGTTCAGTAGCCTGTTCTGCAGGAGCATCCTGAGCCTGAACTAGTTGAGTTGAGCCAAATGTTAAGACTCCCATCACAGCAACAATTGCAAATAACTTTTTCATTGTGTGTCTAATTTTTAAGATTAATTAATTAAATTATTATTATTGTATTTACTTCTCATTCTCTACTAAATTTTCAGCGGAGAGAGCGGGATTCGAACCCGCGATACACTTTTGGCGTATACACGCTTTCCAGGCGTGCCTCTTCAACCACTCGAGCATCTCTCCTTAAATGGATGTCTTCATCAAATCGGGTGCAAATTACAAAAAAAAATGCGAACCACAAGTGATTTCAGCTACAAATGTATTCTTTTTTTTCATCTCCAATAGCATTATCTCTCTTTTATCTTTAAGAAAGCCTTCAAATTAATAAAATTTAAAATCTCCGTGAACCTTATTTGAGCATCCCGAATATCTTCAAGGCATTTTCCGAAGTCTGTTTGGCTACCATATCAAGACTTTCACCATAGATTTCTGCTACTTTCATTAACGTATTTACAATATAGGCACTTTCATTTCTCTTCCCACGATTAGGCACTGGAGTAAGATACGGAGAGTCTGTTTCAAGAACTATCCGATCCAACGGAATATGATTCAGCACTTCCGGTAATGACGATTTTTTAAAAGTAACAACTCCATTGATTCCCACTTTAAACCCGGGAAACTCCATTACTTTTTGCGCTTCCTCAGTAGTACCTGTAAAACTATGGAATATACCTTTTAGAGATGTATTTTTATATGGAGCCAATACCTTATATATATACTCAAAAGCATCCCGACAATGAATAACAATGGGAAGTTGATATTCCAGCGCCCATTTAACCTGTTGCTCAAAAGCTATGAGCTGTTCTTTTAAATAGGTTTTATCCCAATATAAATCCAATCCAATCTCCCCGATTGCTACAAAATCACCGGCATGTTTCAAATGTTCGGCAACAACCGCCAGTTCCTTTTTGTAATCACCATCCACCGAAGTAGGATGCAATCCGATCATTGGGAAGCAGTAATCTTTATATTGCCGGCAAACCGACAACATCGGCTCAATAGTCGTGCTATCGATATTCGGCATAAAGATATGGGAAACACCTGCTGCACGTGCACGCTCTATGACCTGAGGCAAGTCTTCGGAAAACTCTTCCAGAAACAAATGGGAATGTGAATCAATTATCATTCTTTTCACCTTTCCGATAATAGTAAATCACTCCGTAAGCACGGCAAAGGTCCAGACGTTCCTCATTAGGAGTAATCTCCTGATATTTTGCCTCCACCTGGTTCCAGATATCCAGTATAAGTTCATCGGCACGGGCACGCATAGAAGCCAGTTCTTCAAGACTCCGGTTAGTCAGTGCCTGTAAACCTTTTTGTTTTTCGTATCCTTCCATGAAAACATCATAGTGAACTTTTACTTTAGCAATAGCAGGATTATAAATTGGCGTACCTCCCTGGGAAGTGCGTAACAATTCTCCTTTAATCAACTTCTGCCCCCACTCCACCATTGCAGCTTCACTCGTCAAATCGGGCACACTGTAATCATCTGCAACCAGACCATATAAAGTCTTTTGCGATGCCCTGATTTCCGAACGGATTACTGCCATGTTCAATACCTGTATAAAATGAGAAATATACAGGCGGGCCATTTTTACATTTGTTTGATGTCTGCGGCTTGCATTTGCTTGTTCTTCGTAGCAGCTTTTATAATACCCCTGGGCTATTTCAAATTTTGACAAAAACATACGGGCTTCTCCCAATGTTTTTAGTGAAATAGCCAAATCATCGACATAGTGATGTGCGTCACTATTGGTAACAGCTGCTTTTAGCGCTCTTATTCTTGCTTGATCCGTATTTGGTAATCGTCTATATGGCATTTTTTATTAAATTTCCCGATACATTAAGTGCTTCATCAGTTTTTTGAGTTCATTCTTCTTATCTTCTGTCACACTCACAGTCTGCAAACTATTCATTGCACGGGTGTAATATTCACGCATTTTATTTTCGCAAACAGCCTTAACTCCAATCTGATTATACAGATCAGTGACTGATGCTATTTTCTCTTCTGGATGATAGGCTTCCGCCGCAATCCATCCGTTTAATGATGTAAGTTGTTCTTTGTTTGCACGCTCCAATGCTTTTATCAGCATGTAAGTTTTCTTATTACAAAGGATATCTCCTCCTATCTTCTTCCCGAATACCTCCGGGTCACCATAAACATCCAGCAAATCGTCCTGCAACTGGAAAGCAACTCCAATCTGCATTCCAAAATCATACAAGCTATCTGCATCTTCCCGGGAAGCTCCCCCAAGAATAGCCCCAATTTTAAGACTGGCAGCCAACAGTACAGCCGTTTTAAGGCGAATCATTTCCAGATATTCTTCCTCGTCCACATCATTACGCTGCTCAAAATCCATATCCATCTGTTGTCCTTCACAAATTTCAAGTGCAGTGAGACTAAATAAATCCATTACCTCCTTCAAATACGCAGACGGACATTGTGCCATATGCTGATAAGCAAGTACCAACATGGCATCCCCAGACAAGATAGCTGTGTTATCATTCCACACCTTATGAACAGTAGCCTTTCCTCTCCGCATATCTGCCCTATCCATCAAGTCATCATGCAAAAGAGTATAATTATGGTATATCTCAATAGCAGTAGCAGGACTATATATGGAAGCAACATCCTCTTTATAAAGGTTGTATGCCAGTAACATCAATACCGGGCGAATCCGCTTCCCGCCTAATGACAAAACATATTTAACGGGATTATACAAACCTTCCGGAGTCCGTGTATATTGAATTTCAGAGATGTGAGTGTTAATTTTATCAAGTAGCTGTGAGGCTGTAAACATGATTATGTGCAATTAATGATAGAAATGAGTTTTAATGAAAAGAGGCTGCTTAAAGGCAGCCTCTCCCTGTTTTATTAAATACCGATTACTGTAATCTAAACATTACCGGAACCGTAAACTTTACACGAACTGGTTTACCACGCTGCATACCGGGTTTCCATTTCGGCATAGTCAAAATCACGCGAAGTGCTTCCTTGTCCAAATATGGGTCCACGCTACGAACAACTTTCGGGTCTACAATACTACCGTCCTTGTTAACAACGAACTGGATAATAACACGTCCCTGAGTTCCGTTTTCCTGTGCGATAGTCGGATATTTGATATTCTTAGCCAAGAACTGCAAACACTGAGCCATACCACCGGGGAATTCCGGCATGTTTTCTACAATCTCAAAGATGGTTTGTTCTTCCGGTTCTTCTTCAACAACCTGTACCGGTACGTATTTAACTTCAACCTTCTGTCCTGTTTCTTCCGTTGATGCAATCGCAGTTTCCTTTACGTCAGCCTTATCGTCAACGATGGTCAACACTTCTGCTACCGACGGAGCCTCAGGGGGGGGAGGTGCCACTTTTTCTTCCTGTTGTGTGATAGGAATAATTTCCTCTTCAAAAACGACGTCAGTTAATGCCTGGCTTGTATCGATCTTAATGTCACGTTCCGTCCATTCGAACGCCACGAACAAAAAGGCGAGCACCACTACATAACCGATCAGCAGCCAAGTAGTTTTTTTACTCTCAAGGTCTGCTTTGGGCGATTTTTTTACTTCCATAAATTATTATATAAAAAATTGGTGTTTCCCATGTTCAAAGTGAACTATCACTTTTATGCCACAAATATAACGCAGTTATTTTAAAAATGAAGTATATTTGGCGAAAAAAATAAGGGAAGTAGTTAAAAAATGAATAGATTATGTTGGACAACAGACAGAAGAAGATAACAATTGCAATCGATGGTTTTTCGTCTTGCGGAAAAAGTACAATGGCCAAAGATCTGGCTAAAGAGATAGGCTATATCTACATTGACAGTGGAGCCATGTACCGGGCTGTCACCTTATATACTATAGAAAACGGACTATTCGAAGGGAATAACATTAATACAAAAGAATTACAACATCGCATCAATGATATCCATATCACATTCCAACTGGACCCTCATACAGGGTACCCGAATACTTATTTAAACGGTGTGAATGTGGAGAACAAAATACGCACTATGGAAGTTTCCTCCAAAGTAAGTCCTATCAGTGCTTTAGGTTTTGTTCGTGAAGCAATGGTAGCTCAACAGCAGAAAATGGGAGAAGCCAAAGGCATTGTTATGGACGGCAGAGATATTGGCACCACCGTATTTCCTAATGCCGAACTAAAGATATTTGTAACAGCTTCTCCGGAAATCCGGGCTCAACGCCGCTATGACGAATTAAAAGCCAAAGGACAAGAAAGTAGCTTTGACGAGATTCTGGAAAATGTGAAGCAACGCGACCACATCGACCAAAACCGGGAAGTAAGCCCGTTACGAAAAGCGGACGATGCTCTTCTGTTAGACAACAGCCACCTGACTATTGCAGAGCAGAAAGCATGGCTGCTGGAACAATTCAATGAAAGAACAAGGGTATGATAAAAGTAGAGATAGATGAAGGCTCCGGCTTCTGTTTCGGGGTAGTTACAGCTATTCACAAGGCCGAAGAAGAATTGGCAAAAGGAGTAACACTCTACTGCCTGGGAGACATTGTGCACAACAGCCGGGAAGTGGAACGCCTCAAAGCCATGGGGTTAATAACCATTAACCACGAACAATTCAAGCAGCTGCGTAATGCTAAAGTATTGCTTCGTGCACATGGCGAACCGCCTGAAACCTACATCACTGCGCAGAAAAATAATATAGAAATTATCGATGCCACCTGTCCCGTAGTGCTCCGCCTACAGAAAAAAGTGAAGCAAGAATACCTAAATGACGAACCTAACGAAGAAAAGCAAATTGTTATCTACGGTCAAAACGGACATGCCGAGGTATTAGGCTTAGTGGGACAAGCTAACGGCAAAGCCATTATCATAGAGAAACCGGAAGAAGCCAAACTGCTGGATTTCAGCAAAAATATACGCCTTTATTCCCAGACTACTAAATCACTGGATGAATTTTGGGAAATAGTGGAGTATATCAAAGAGCATATCTCTCCTAAAGCTACTTTTGAATATTACGATACCATTTGCCGCCAGGTAGCCAACCGCATGCCTAACATTCGTAAGTTTGCAGCCTCGCACGATCTCGTTTTTTTTGTCAGCGGCAAGAAGAGCTCTAATGGAAAAATGTTATTCGAGGAGTGTAAAAAAGTGAACTCTAACTCCCACTTGATTGATAATGAAGCAGAAATAGACAATTCTCTTTTGCAAGATGTCAGTTCAATAGGAATTTGCGGTGCTACATCTACTCCCAAATGGCTGATGGAAAAGATTTCGTCGTATATACAGTCTCAGATAGGATGAATATATTATCTTTGCAACGTCAATTTTAAAATTAAAATGGTCATGGGAACAGTTAAGTGTATTGGAATCTTAACCTCCGGAGGCGATGCTCCGGGAATGAACGCTGCTATACGTGCAGTGACACGTGCAGCTATCTATAACGGACTGCAAGTTAAGGGTATATATAGAGGTTACAAAGGCTTGGTAACAGGTGAAATAAGTGAATTTAAAAGTCAGAACGTAAGTAATATCATCCAATTGGGCGGTACTATTCTGAAAACAGCCCGCTGCAAAGAGTTTACCACTCCCGAAGGCCGTCAGTTAGCATACGAGAATATGAAAAAAGAGGGCATTGATGCTCTGGTAGTGATAGGCGGTGACGGTTCATTGACCGGAGCCCGCATATTTGCCCAGGAATTTGATGTCCCTTGTATCGGACTTCCTGGAACTATCGACAACGATCTTTTTGGAACAGATACAACAATCGGATACGATACAGCTTTAAATACCATTCTGGATGCTGTTGACAAAATCCGTGACACAGCTACATCCCACGAACGACTTTTCTTTGTCGAAGTAATGGGGCGTGACGCCGGCTTCCTTGCACTGAATGGCGCTATTGCCTCAGGAGCAGAAGCAGCCATTATACCGGAATTCAGTACGGAAGTTGACCAACTGGAAGAATTTATAAAGAGCGGATTCCGCAAGTCAAAGAATAGCAGCATCGTATTGGTTGCCGAAAGCGAATTGACCGGCGGTGCTATGCATTATGCAGAACGTGTGAAAAACGAATATCCTCAATATGACGTTCGTGTAACCATTCTGGGACACTTGCAACGCGGTGGCAGCCCTACAGCCCACGACCGTATCATTGCCAGCCGAATGGGTGCCGCAGCTATCGACGCTATCATGGAAGATCAACGCAACGTTATGATTGGTATCGAGCACGATGAAATCGTTTATGTACCGTTCAGTAAAGCAATCAAGAACGACAAGCGTATAAATAAAGCACTTGTGAACGTGCTGAGAGAACTTTCTATTTAAAATAGATCTGTCATTCAGACGATCAGCGAGAGGAAGAACTGCCGAGGCGTCAAAACCAAGTTCAAAGATTCTTCGTCACTTCGTTCCTCTGAATGACAGAATGTTTTTATGATACCGCCACCGCGCCGGTTACCTCTTATTCAGCGGCGTATATTTACTTACATCCAGCACATTCTTATATGCAGGACGAATAATGCGCTTGCCTTCAAAGTTAAGTTCCTCATTACGATGGGCACACCATCCCACGATACGGGCCATTGCAAATAGTGGAGTATAAATTTCGTGCGGCAAGCCAATCATCTCATACACAAAGCCGGAATAAAAGTCTACGTTGCTCGACACGGTCTTTCCGTTATTCTTAATCTTACCGAACATAGCGATGGCACGCTCTTCCAGCAGTTCAAGGAAAGCAAACTCACGTTCTTTTTTCTTCTCTTTCGCCAAGTCACGGGCTAACTCTTTCAGCAGAAGCGCACGCGGGTCAGAGATGGTATATACCGCATGTCCGATACCGTAAATCAGTCCGGTCTTGTTATACACCTCTTTATTCAGCATCCGTGTAAAGTAAGTATCTATCTCGTCCACATTCGTCCAATCCTTGATATTCTTTTCCAAATGGTGGAACATATCAACCACCTGAATATTAGCGCCTCCATGCAACGGGCCTTTCAACGAACCGATACCTGCTGCGATAGAAGAGTAAGTATCTGTTCCGGTAGAAGAAGTCACACGCACTGTAAAGGTAGAGTTATTACCACCACCATGTTCAGCCTGGAGCACCAGCAAAAGGTCGAGCGTGCGGGCATCCAACTCCGTATAATCCCGTTTCAGCATATAGAGGAAGTTCTCGGCAATAGACAGGTTTTCCTGCGGGTGGCGGATATGCAAGGAGCGTCCAAACGTAGCATGGCGCAACATATTAAATGCATAAGCAATAATGGTAGGGAATTTAGAAATCAGGTCAATGCTCTGACGCATGAGGTTATCGCGCGAGTTATCATCCGGATTCGCGTCAAAACGATACATTTCGAGCACACTGCGAGCCAGGATATTCATAATATTATTACCTTCCAGCTCAATGATATTCATTTTGGTCTTCTGTTCCAGAGGCATATTGTCATTGATTAACTCACGGAATGAAGCCAATTCTTCCTTATCGGGCAGACGACCCGAAAGCAACAGATAAGCTACTTCTTCAAAGCCAAAACGTTTCTCTTTGATTGTGGCATGCACCAAGTCTTCAACGTCATAATCGCGATAGAACAGCTTACCGGGAATAGGTTTCAACCCGCCGCCGGGAATACGTTCGTACCCCACTACGTTGCCCACTTTAGTCAGTCCGACCAATACGCCCGTACCGTCTTCGTTACGCAAACCGCGCTTCACGTCAAACTTCGTAAACAACTCATTATCAATCCGGGTGGCCTCTTTCATGTCCTCGGAGAGTTTATAAACTAAATATTCTTTTTTCATGTCTATGGTAAATTAGATTTTGATTCTCTTAATTATCTCTTTTGTAAAATCGGAAGTAGACAACGACTTTCCATCGTGCATAAAACGTGCCAGGTCATTGGTAGCTTCTCCGGCTTTAAAGCTATCTTCGAGTGCCTGTACTATGAGGTCGGCAGGTTCCTGCCAGCCCATATATTCCAGCATCATGACAGCCGACAGTATCAGCGAGCAAGGGTTCACCACATTTTTTCCGGCAATGTTGGGTGCCGTGCCGTGAGTAGCTTCAAAGATGGCGTGACCGGAATCGTAATTGATATTTGCTCCGGGGGCAATGCCGATACCACCTACCATAGCAGCCAACTGGTCGGATATATAATCACCGTTCAGGTTTAGCGTAGCCACCACCGAATAATCTTCGGGCATCAACAGCGTATTCTGCAAGAAAGCATCGGCTATGCAATCTTTAATAACCAGTTTGCCGGATGAGATAGCGCAACCAAACTCGCGTTCAACCAGTTCATAGCCCCATTTCTTAAATCCTCCCTCAGTAAACTTCATGATATTTCCTTTATGAACCAAGGTCACCGAAGGCAATTCATGTTCAAGGGCGTATTGGCAAGCGGCACGCACCAGCCGTTCGGTTCCTTCCCTGGAAACAGGCTTCACGCCAAAGCCGGATGTTTCGGGAAAGCGCACTTTCTTTACTCCCATCTCGTCGCGCAGGAAGTGATAGAACTTCTTTGCTTCGGGCGAACCGGCTTCCCACTCAATGCCGGCGTAGATGTCCTCGGTATTCTCACGGAAAATGCACATATCCACCTTCTGAGGTTCTTTCAGCGGAGAAGCCACTCCCTTAAACCAGCGTACCGGACGCAAGCATACATATAAATCCAACGTCTGTCGCAAAGCTACGTTCAACGAGCGGATGCCGCCTCCTACAGGAGTTGTCAGAGGACCTTTGATACCTACCAGATACTTTTTGAACGCTTCCATTGTTTCTTCCGGAAGCCAGGAACCTGTTTCGTTAAAAGCACGCTCACCTGCCAGCACTTCCATCCACTCTATCCGGCGACTGCCTCCATAAGACACATCGACAGCTGTATTGACAATGGCTTGCATGGAAGGAGTTATCTCAGCTCCTACACCGTCACCTGTAATAAAAGGAATTGTCGGCACATCCGGCACAAACAACTCCGAGTCCTGTTCTTTAGTTATCTTACTCATAAGCAATAATGTGGCAATGTGCCAATATGCTAATATGCCAATTGGCTGCGCACATATTATTTAATTATTTAATTATTTTATTATTTTATTCTCTCATTGCCATATTGGCACATTAGCACATTGTCACATTATTTAGTGCAGACCCGGCGCGGAACCATCCAATCTGCTGTTCATTATATGTATGTTGTACTTCAAAGCTCTCTTCACTTCCATCTTCGTGATGCAGAATCACTTCCAGGTTACGCCCCGGAGCAAAGTCACGCAAGCCCAATACGGAAATTACATCATGTTCCTGTATGCGGTCGTAATCCTCTTTATTTACGAAAGTCACTGCCAGCATACCTTGTTTCTTCAGATTCGTTTCATGGATACGTGCAAAGCTCTTAGCCAGAATCACTTTCACATTCAGGAAGCGGGGCTCCATAGCAGCGTGTTCCCGGCTGGAACCTTCTCCATAGTTTTCTTCGGCTACGACGATGGAGCCGATGCCGTCCGCCTTATACTGTTTTGCTGTGGCAGATACCGCTTCATACTTGTTGGTCAGGCGGTTCCACACTTTATTCGTCTCTCCGTTAAAAGCATTCACAGCACCCATCAGCATGTTGTCCGATATGTTTTCCAGATGCCCGCGATAGCGCAACCAAGGACCTGCCATCGAGATATGGTCTGTCGTACACTTTCCTTGTGTCTTGATAAGCAACGGCATATCGATGAAATCTTTGCCATCCCAGGCAGGGAAAGGTTTCAGCAACTGCAAGCGGTTAGAGTCCGGACTTATCTTAATTTCTGCTTGCGCTCCCTGTGGTGGCAGATAGCCTTCATTACCCGGTGCAAATCCTGCTGCCGGCAGTTCATCGCCTTCCGGTTCCGCCAGTTTCACCTTCTCGCCATCGTGGTTAACAAGGCGGTCTTTCAACGGATTAAAGCACAAGTCGCCGGCAATGGTCAATGCCAATACAATCTCCGGCGATGCCACAAACGCAAATGTATTTGGATTGCCGTCGGCACGCTTCGCAAAGTTACGGTTGAACGATGTTACAATCGAGTTTTTGCGAGTCGGGTCGTCCGTATGGCGTTTCCACTGCCCGATACAAGGGCCGCAGGCATTCGCCATAATAGTTGCCCCTATCTTCTCGAATGTATCTATCATGCCGTCACGTTCTGCCGTCGCCCTTATCTGTTCCGAACCGGGGTTGACAATCAGCGGAGATGCCACTCCCAAGTTCTTATCGTACACCTGACGGGCTACGGACGCGGCACGGCTGATGTCCTGATAAGAGGAATTGGTGCACGAGCCTATCAGCCCGACTTCCATCTTGCGCGGATAACCGTTCAAGACCACTTTCTCGGCAAATTCCGAAATAGGCGTTGCCGCATCGGGAGTAAACGGGCCGTTGATATAAGGTTCCAATTCGTCTAAATTGATTTCAATGACGCGGTCATAATATTTCTCAGGTTGTTCCAGCACAGCTTCGTCCTGCCGCAGGTCGGCAGCCACGCTTTCGGCCATTCGGGCTACTTCTTCCCGTCCGGTAGCTTTCAGATAAACAGCCATCCGCTCGTCAAACGGGAAAAGCGAAGTCGTTGCGCCCACTTCGGCTCCCATATTACAAATAGTTGCTTTGCCCGTAGCGGACAGAGAGGCAGTGCCCGGGCCAAAATATTCAATTATGGCATTAGTTCCACCTTTCACGGTCAGGATACCTGCCAACTTTAAAATCACATCTTTCGGAGAAGTCCATCCATTGAGGTTTCCGGTGAGCCGTACACCTATCAGTTGCGGCATCTTGAGTTCCCACTCCATGCCTGTCATTACATCCACGGCATCGGCGCCACCCACGCCAATAGCCACCATACCGAGTCCGCCTGCATTGGGTGTATGCGAGTCGGTGCCGACCATCATTCCTCCGGGGAAAGCGTAGTTTTCAAGTACCACCTGGTGGATAATGCCTGCTCCCGGTTTCCAGAAGCCAATGCCATAACGGGACGAAACATCACGCAAAAAGTCGTACACTTCTTTATTGGTTTGCGTTGCCGTTTCTATGTCGACACGAGCCCCCCTATATGCCTGAATCAGGTGGTCACAATGCACTGTCGAAGGCACAGCAGCCGCGTCCTTACCCGCGTTCATAAATTGTAATAATGCCATTTGCGCCGTAGCATCCTGCATGGCTACCCGGTCGGGACGGAAATTAACGTAGTCTTCACCGCGTCTGTAATTCTTTAAATCGGACTCATTATATAAATGAGCATACAATATCTTTTCTGCAAGTGTCAGCGGGCGTTGCAGCACTGCCCGGATGCTTTCTATTTTCCCTTTATAAGAGGTATAGAATGCCTTTAACATGTCTAAATCATACACCATAGTTTTTCAGGTTTTAATCAGTTTATCTATTATAATAACCAACAAAAAGAAAGAAATGTTTAACAAATTGAAATGATTTTGTCTCCCTCTACAAAGAATTATTACCTTTGAGCCTCACCCTCGCCCCCTCTCCCAAGGAGAGGGGAGAAAGAATGCATATAATAAAGTAACAAGTAAAAGATTGAAAAAGATAAGTAATAAACCGGAAGTAACTACTTCCCCCTCCCTATGGGGGAGGGGGACAGAGGGGATGAGGCTTCAGCAACTCCTTCTGCGCATGGAGTACGAATACGAGAAAGAAGAGTTTCAGCGACAGACGGAGACGATGGGTGTGGCACGAAAAGTGAAACGCGGACTCTGCTGGTACCCTGCCTCGGCAGGCAGAAGCTATTACAACTCACTGAACCAGTTAGTAGTCGAGATAGAGCGAAGGGAAGACAAAGACATCGAACACACTTTTGAATACGGACGCCCCGTCTGCTTTTTTGAACAGGGCTATGACGGGAAGATACATTACTTTAACTCCATCGGAACAGTAAGTTATGCCGATGACGAACGAATGGTGATAGTACTGACGGGAGCCAACGCGCTGTTAGACATACAGGGTGCCGACCACCTGGGTGTACAGCTCTACTTCGATGAAACATCCTATCGCACCATGTTCGAGGCTCTGGAAGATACCATTCGTGCCAAAGGCAACCGGCTGGCGGAGCTAAGAGACATCTTATCCGGCACGCTTCCCACACAGGTGCGGGAGATTTATCCGGTACGTTTTCCGTGGCTGAACCGCACTCAGGAAGAAGCTGTGAACAAAGTGCTGTGTGCCAAAGACGTAGCCATTGTGCACGGTCCCCCGGGAACAGGCAAAACCACCACGTTGGTAGAAGCCATTTATGAAACCTTGCAACGGGAAAATCAGGTAATGGTATGTGCGCAGAGCAATATGGCAGTGGACTGGATTGCCGAGAAGCTGGTAGACCGTGGTGTACCCGTACTCCGCATCGGCAACCCCACGCGGGTCAACGACAAAATGCTGTCATTCACCTACGAGCGTCGTTTTGAGAGCCATCCTGCTTACACGGAACTATGGAGCATCCGCAAGTCTATCCGTGAAGCCGGCAACCGTCTGCGGAAAGGCAGTTCCTCCGAACGGGACACCGCACGCAACCGCATCAACAAGCTGAAAGAGCGTGCCACCGAACTGGAAATTCAAATCAACGAAGACCTCTTTGCCGGTGCACGCGTCATTGCGTCCACTTTGGTCAGCAGCAACCACCGGGTGCTGACGGGACGCCATTTTCCAACCCTTTTCATCGACGAGGCAGCACAAGCACTCGAAGCTGCTTGTTGGATTGCCATACGCAAGGCCGACCGGGTTATCTTTGCCGGAGACCATTGCCAGCTCCCGCCTACCATCAAATGTATAGAAGCCGCACGAGGCGGATTAGACCGGACATTGATGGAGAAAGTAGCGGAGAACAAACCCGAAGCGGTATCACTGCTGAAGGTGCAGTACCGCATGCACGAAACCATCATGCGTTTCCCCTCCGAATGGTTCTACAACCATCAGTTAGAGGCTGCGCCCGAAGTGCGCCACCGGGGTATACTCGACTTTGACACGCCTATGGTATGGATAGACACCTCCGGGATGGATTTTCACGAGGAGTTTGTCGGCGAAAGTTTCGGGCGCATCAACAAACCGGAAGCTAACCTGCTGTTAGAAAAGCTCGAGGAGTATATAAAACGTATCGGCGAAGCACGGGTATTGGACGAACGAATTGACTTCGGTCTCATCTCTCCCTACAAAGCACAGGTACAATATCTAAGAAACAAGATAAAAGGCAGCAGTTTTTTCCGCCCTTTCCGAAGTGTTATTACGGTCAACACCGTGGACGGATTCCAGGGGCAGGAACGGGACGTGATATTTATCAGTCTGGTACGTGCCAATGAAGGCGGTCAGATAGGTTTCCTCAATGACCTGCGCCGGATGAACGTTGCCATCACCCGCGCCCGGATGAAGTTAGTCATATTGGGCGATGCCGCCACCATGACCAGGCACCCGTTCTATCACAAACTATATCAGTTCATGGAGTGAAAGCACCCCGGTAGTAACCTGAACCAGAATAAGTATAGGACTGAACAACAATTAAAAGGCTTTTAATATGATAATGAAAGCCTTTTAATGCCCTATTAAAAGCCTTTTAATTTCAGACAGGTATAGACCCGGGTCAGATATAGTCGTAGCCCGGATTGGGTACAAGATACAAGCGATACACAAAGTGCCGGAACAAGAAGCAATAAAACTATATATATACCTTCTTTGTTAACAAATAAGATAAACTGTAATCCTGAACATTATGTTAGACTTCAAGAATGATAAAGTGCTGATACTCCGTGATTATCTTGCCCTGGAAAGAACAAAATTAGCCAATGTAAGGACTTTGTTTGCTTATATCCGCACCTCTCTGTATCTGCTCACAGCAGGAATCGGAATCCTTCAGATTAAAAGTATATCTAATCTGGACGGGCTGGCGTGGGTATGTATCCTATCAGGCATTCTCCTGTTTTTTTTAGGTTTTGCCCAATTCTGGAAGATGAGAAAGCACCTGAAACATTATGAAGAATCAGGAGAAGAGGATAAATAGTCTACCGTACTCAAATAACGAATTAAGTTGAAACTCTTGTTGGTATTTTAGTTTGCTTTAAGACTAAATAAGAAATGAGTGAACGAGTTGACCAGTCAACAAGGTAAGAAGGGGCTGCGCAAAAGCTGTGTACCGCATGGCTCCCTTGTCAACTTGTTCCCTTGTCTCCTTGTCAACTAATTCAAATCTATTTTGGTTTGAGTTAAACAAAGGCAGCAACCGGGTTTTCGTACTGCCCCCTTATTCCGTTATACAGGGTTTTGAAAACGGGAAAAAGGTACGCAGTTACGCGCTTTGTGCTTAAACTCCCTGTCCATCGGTGTTAGAGGGGGCGTAGGATAAATTGCAAATAAAAGTCCTGTATGGCGAAATAAGGACTTCCCACACTAAATTTCGGGTGAGCAGTTATTCTCTGGTACAGCTCATTGCAATCCATTTAGGGATGCAACTTATCTCTTCTGATAACTATATTAATTTTGTAGATTAAATTGCGACAATAGGATAGTTGTAAAATACTAATTATTAATATGTTGTATTCGTTGGTAAAGGGAAAAAGCATGTCAAAACGAAGAGTATCAAAAAACGAACGTCTGAAAAACACAAAATTACACCTTTTTATCTATATATACAAATAATATTTTATATTTCTTCTTTTTAAGGTCAATGTAGTCTATTATATCACTGTAATACAACATTATACCATCCTTCACACAAACGCCCAATGAGATTATAAAAATTATACATTTCGATTGATAAAAAGCCCTTAAAAAGAGTGTTTTTCAGACGTTCGTTTTTTGACACTCTTCGTGCGTTTTTGAAAACTATTTGAGCAAAACATAAAAGACTATGATAATGAATTTCAGCAGATTACGTTTAAAGACTATACTCACAGCAGGAGTCTTTTCAGGGGGAATAATACTCTTTTCCTGCCAGGAAAGCGACCAACCTGTAAACGTCCCGGCTTCCGAAGGAGAAATTCTTCCTGTATCATTAACCATCAACCTCTCCAACGAGACTGATGGATATACTCTTTCAGCCGATACTCATACACGTGGAGCAAACAATGGACAGGGTGCTTTTAGCGTAAAATGCTCTCCCGGAACAGAAACACGTGCGGAAGATTTATGCCCGACTTCGCTCTACAATCTGGAAATAAGGCAATACAACGGAAGTACCGGAAAGTATATGAACGGCAAAACCTTGGGCAATACCGCAATAGGCAGTAAAGTCACCATCCCTTTGACAGTTACGGACAATTGCCAATTAATTATAGTAGCGAGAGGCGATGAGAATACCGTACCCGAATTAGGAACCAGGGACTTGGACGTTGTCCAAAAAGAGATTACAGCCAATTCAACTGTGATGCAGACACTTACGGACATAAACAAAATGCCTTACGTGCTCCATCTTAAAAATGTACGTGTGGCAGATGCCGGTAATGGTAATGGCACTATCCAGAGTACGGAAAACGGGACAAACGACGTGCGGTTGCGGCTAAAGCGTTTGGCGGCACGCCTCACGGTGTCATGGACGTATTCAGTAGCAAATTATGATTTGCAACAGATTCTGTTGCAGAGTATCCCACTGAACTATTCGGTGGTGCCCGCTCCCGATGCTTCCGACGGAACATATCCGTCTTTGCTCGCTCAGTTTACTACCATTTTTATTCCCACCGTAGCCAACTCCGGATCATACACCTTGTGGGTTCCTGCCAATGTACGTGGTGAGAGTGCCGCAGCTACATCACCCAAGCAACGTACCAAAAGCAACTCTCCCACCGGCAGTTCGTTCCTGAATTTCATTGCGGTCAATAACGCCGACACTAAAAAGAAACTGGATTATCGAGTTTATTTAGGAGGTACAAAAGCATCGGAATTTAATCTGGAGATGGGTACAAATTACAACTATGAGGTAAATTTTGCCCATGAAGGGATTCCTACGGACGACAAACGGGTCACTTATATTGATCCGATTCCTGCTTCGCAGGGGAATGAGAACTTCGTTCCCACTGCCAACTGCTTTATGGTTGCGCCCGGAGGTAGTTTCTGTTTCGATCCGTTCATGTACAGGCAGAACGGAGCAGATATTCCTAACACGGTTCTGACAGGATGGAGTACTCAAATACAGTCTGTTAAGCTGCTATGGCAAACGAAAGAAAATGGAGACGTGGGCGATCCTGTGATAGGAATCGTAAATACCACAGATGACCATACTAACATTGTGGATATTAAGAATACAGACAATACAAGCGCTCCATATCTGCAAGGAAAAGCACGTATTTATTGTCGTGTATCAGCGAATACGACAGGAGGAAGCGGAGTAATAGCAGCTTATGACGGTCCGGAGGGTAGCGGAAACATCCTTTGGACCTGGCACATCTGGGTGACAGACTATAATCCTTCTTCGACAGGAAATGCAACTGTGTTGGAACCTGCCAACAAGCGTAAGCAAAAATATGTAGGTAATGGAGCACCTGACCAGCTTCCTATGATGGACCGCAATTTGGGGGCTTTCAGTGGCTATGATGCAATACCGGCTTCTGTTTTAGAGATGTCTCGCGCTAATGGTTTTCACTATCAGCAGGGACGTAAAGACCCATTTCCCAGTAGCTATTCAAAAGAGGCTAAAAGCACAATAGATAATATTTATAGTTCCACTTCCCCAAAAGATATGTTGAATTTATATGGACCCGATGGTTTGACTTATAAACCTCGTGAAAGAGGTGTGCTTTCAAATATCAGGCAGGCTTATCAAAATCCGGTGCGGATGTATGTTGCTGGAAATCTTTCAAGTAGTCAGGGAAGTAGTTGGGCAGGAACTTATAAACAAGTGCACGATCCTTGTCCGGTTGGTTGGAGAGTTGCTGCAAAGGAAAACTATAGAGCTTTATTTGATGGAGATTACCTTTCATCAAATACTGTATCAATGAAAACACCTCGTTTAGCTTTAGGATTTTTATGGGAAGAAGGAGAAAGAAGTGGGGGATATTTAGTAACATATGATAATAATTCGCATAATACTTATTTTAGAATGACAGGTTTTGGAAATAATACGAATAGTTTTGTTATTGTAGGTCAGGCTGGAAATGTGTGGATGCGCGATGTGAAGTATACGTTTGACTTTGGGTTTAATGCAAATGCAACTGGAAGATCGGCTTATGAGGTTAGTTTTGGTTGGATGTCATCCGATGCTCATGCCACTCGTTGCATTCAGGAGAGAGCCGATTAAGTAGCTTGCCGCTTGTAACTATATTAATGTGAACTCGATGAAATTGATATTCATATTAGATAAAAAACAAGTGAACGAGTTGACCAGTCAACAAGGTAAGAAGGGGCTGCGCAATGCTTTTGTACCGCAGGGTATCCTTGTCAACTCGTCAACTTCTTACCTTGTCAACTGTATTCAAATTTATATAATAATGAGTAAAACCACTTTATATATACCAACAAGAATTTCAACTTGAACCCAAATAATAAGGGACTTATTCAAAAGTACAATTTGTGCATTTGGATAAGTCCCTTGGTTTAATCAGGCTCCGGCGCCTCGCCGGTTAGTTATTTTCCGGACGAAGTTTGCGAACTGTCACAGCAGTC
Organism: Lepidodactylus listeri; assembly: GCA_029233225.1. Classification (NCBI taxonomy): domain Eukaryota; kingdom Metazoa; phylum Chordata; class Lepidosauria; order Squamata; family Gekkonidae; genus Lepidodactylus; species Lepidodactylus listeri. The sequence goes on along the minus strand of JARCFY010000184.1, from coordinate 28,860 downwards.
TGCCACATTTCGCTTTCGCGCAATGCCTTCAACTCAGCTTCCAGTTTCTCACGATAGTCAGGCTTAGAGTTTGAGTCAATAGAAATCTGTGCTTCGTTACCAGTCTTCACACTGTGATAGAGCTTCTCAACAACCGGCTTGATGGCGTCATGGAACGGACCCATCCAGTCCAAAGCACCACGTTGCGCAGTAGTAGAGCAGTTGGCATACATCCAGTCCATACCGTTTTTAGCAAACAGAGGCATCAGTGACTGAGTCAATTCTTCTACTGTTTCGTTGAAAGCCTCAGAAGGAGTATGACCGTTTTCACGGAGTACTTCGTACTGTGCCAGCAGCAATCCCTGGATAGCTCCCATCAACGAACCACGCTCGCCTGTAAGGTCGGAAGTAGCTTCGCGGGTAAAGGTGGTTTCAAACAGATAACCTGAACCTACGCCGATACCCAATGCAATGGTTCTTTCCATAGCTTTGCCGGTAACGTCCTGGTAGATGGCAAACGAAGAGTTCAAGCCACGGCCTTCGAGGAACATGGTACGCAGTGAAGTGCCCGAGCCTTTAGGAGCAACCATAATCACATCGATGTCTTTGGGTGGAACAACCCCTGTGCGGTCGCTCCAGGTGATTGCGAAACCATGAGAGAAGTACAGCGCTTTTCCTGCTGTCAGGTATGGTTTCATTGTAGGCCATACAGACATCACGGCTGCGTCAGACAACAGGCACATGACGATGGTAGCTTTCTGGCAAGCTTCTTCAATGCCAAACAGTGTCTCACCCGGCACCCATCCGTCGGCTACTGCCTTTTCGTATGTTTTGCCCGGACGCTGACCTACGATTACATTGAAGCCATTGTCACGCAAGTTCAGTGACTGACCGGGACCCTGTACACCGTAACCGATGACAGCGATAGTTTCATTTTTCAATACTTCACGAGCTTTTTCTAAAGGAAATTCTTCACGGGTTACTACATTCTCCGTAGTACCGCCAAAATTCAATTGTGCCATTTTTATTCAAATTTTAAATTGGTGGCTTTCACCACTTATTGTTAATATAATTATTTCCAGTTCAATGCTTTTTTACTTAATTGCCACGGGTTTTAACCCGTGGTTCAAGTTATTCTATCCCCTCTCTCTTGGGCTTTAGCCCAATGATGACATTAGGCTAAAGCCTAAGAGTGGAAAAGTCATTCTCTTATCCACGGGCTAAAGCCCGTGGCAATTCTAAGAAACGTATTATTCAAATACGACTTTCGAACGGCAAACCACTTCCACACCGTTCTTCATCACTTCCACGTGATACTCATTGGCATTTGCTTCTTCTTTAAAAAAAGAGAGCGTGTCACCGTAATAACTTTCCGCCACGTAAGCCATCTCGAAACGGCGAATGCGTTTTGCCTTGTACAGTTCGATAGGGAACAGGTCAAGGATATGTTCTATGTAACGGATGCTGTTGACATGTCCGTTAATATCTATATCGCTATACTTCGCTGTCAACGTTGCTTCCGGTTCTCTGACGGTCACTTTGATGCGCGACGGCTTCTCTATCGGGCAAGGTTCATCGCAAACATAGTCCACAATGCTCCCGCCGTGAAGCGTCAGCAGGTCAGCAGGTTTGCGGGTATTCAAATTAATCATTGCCCATACGGAGCGGGCATACCCTATCTTCTTGCCGTCTTTATTGATAATGGCAAAGTTACGGTCGGTAAAGAGGCGGTAAACGTTCTCCACCCAAGTCTGAATCGTAAAGTCCTCGTACTGGTAAGGCATTTCGTCCAGTTCGATGGCAAGACGGGAAAGCACCCAAGTATAGTTGTCCTCATTCAGAGTAGCAATGCCAAAACCACGTTCCGTGGCATGAAATCCGGCACAGTTCAGCAAGTGGTTTCCCAACACTCCCATTGTCAGCCGACCGTTAAAGTCGACATGGAAAGGTTCTGCCACAAACTGATAGGTACCTATAGCCTCTCCCCACTTACCCCCAGTCTTAGAGAGAGAGGAAGAAGAAGCCTCTCCCCCCTTACCCCCTCCCCCGTAGGGAGGGGGAGTAGTTACATTTGCTTTATTATTATCTGTATTCATATTCTTATTCTTTTTAATATAACTAAGCTATCTGCTTCCCCCTCCCTACGGGGGAGGGGGATTGAGGGGGAGAGGCTTCTTCTTTTATCTATTTATTATACTTCTCTTCGCGATAAGCCAGAAACTCGTTCACCCTCTCAAAGCAGCTGGTAGTGATAGCCACACGCCCCGAACGAACGAACTGCAAAACACAATTCAATGCGCTCAACTCCTCATAAAGAGAGGTGATATCCTCACTGATGCCGTTCTTCTCGACAATGGCAAACACCGGATTGACTTCTACGATACGGGCGTTATAACGGCGAATCACTTTCGATGCCTCGGGTTGAGATTCGAACTCCGGCATAGACACCTTGTACAACGCTATTTCGTGGAAATAGATTTCATCGTCGGTGAAATAGTGCGCCTGTAACACGTCAATCTTCTTTTCAATCTGCTTCACTACTTTTTCGATGGTATCTTTGTCCGTCCAGGCAGTGATTGTATATTTATGGACTCCTTTAATAGAAGAAGCCGATACGTTCAAGCTCTCGATATTTATCTGACGGCGGGTAAACACGGCTGTCACCTGATTCAACAGGCCGGCGTAGTTCTCCGAGTGAACGATTAATGTATATAGTTTCTTATCCATCTCTTTCATTATTAACATTCCAACAACATCTGGTTAACTGAACCTCCCGGTGGGGTCATCGGCAATACATTGCCTTCTTCCACCACACAAGCTTCGAGCAAATAAGGGCCGTCCGTCGCAATCATCTCTTCAATGGCTTTTGCCAGCTCTTCGCGCGTAAATACTTTTTTGGCAGGAATGTCGTAAGCAGAAGCTATCTTGACATAATCGGGGTTCATCATGGGAGTAAATGAATATTTGCCATTGAAGAACATGGCCTGCCACTGGCGCACGTTGCCCAAAAAGTTATTGTTCAGAAGAATGATTTTAACCGGGGCCTTCTGTTCCATGATGGTACCGAACTCCTGAATGCACATCTGCAATCCGCCATCGCCCATAAAAGCACAAACGGTACGTTCGGGAGCTCCGAAAGTAGCTCCAATGGCAGCAGGAAGTCCGAAGCCCATTGTGCCCAGACCACCGGAAGTGACCATGCTACGGTCTTTGGAATATTTAAAGTAACGCGCGGACATCATCTGGTTCTGCCCTACATCAGTCACCAAGACTGCCTCATTCTGCGTGGCTTCACTCACCGCACGCACCACTTCGCCCATTGAGAGCGTATCGCCCATCGGGTGCAGTTCGGGATGGATTACTTTTTCCTCTTCCACTTGTTCAAAAGGAATAAAGCTCTCCAACCACTCTGTATGTTTCTTCGCATTAATCAGTTTGGTTACGGCAGCCAATGTTTCTTTGCAGTCTCCCAACACAGCTACATCCGCCTGCACGTTCTTATTAATTTCCGCCGGGTCTATGTCGAAATGAATGACTTTAGCCTGCTTGGCATAGGTAGCTAGTTTCCCGGTTACGCGGTCGTCAAAACGCATGCCTACGGCAATCAGCACGTCACATTTATTGGTATTCATGTTAGGTCCCAAATTACCGTGCATACCCAACATACCTTTATTCAAGGGGTGTTCGGTAGGCAATGCCGACAGTCCGAGCAAGGTACATCCGGCAGGCATTTCCGCCTTTTCGATGAAGGCACGAAGCTCTTGCTGGGCTTCTCCCAATTCTACTCCCTGACCTACAAGCACTAAAGGACGTTCTGCACCGTTTATCAAGTCGGCAGCCGCCTTTACAGCTTCCTCATCCATTTCGGGAACAGGCACGTAACTACGGATAAAGTCCAGTTTCGTCGGGGTATATTCCGTCTTCTCCACTTGCGCATTCTTGGCAAAATCGAGCACCACAGGCCCCGGACGACCACTCTTGGCGATATAGAACGCACGAGCCACTGCCCAGGCTACATCTTCCGCACGGCGTATCTGATAACTCCACTTCGTAATAGGCTGCGTAATGCCAACGAGGTCTACTTCCTGAAAGGCATCCGTACCCAGAAAAGCCGTGCCCACCTGTCCTGCTATCACCACGATAGGTGTGCTGTCTATCATAGCATCGGCAATGCCGGTTACGGTATTGGTTGCACCGGGTCCGCTGGTTACGAGGCATACGCCTACTTCGCCCGAGACACGGGCAAACCCCTGGGCAGCGTGTGCCGCACCTTGTTCATGGCGAACCAATATATGATTCAATGTATCCTGATGGTCATATAAGGCATCGAACACGGGCATAATGGAACCTCCCGGATAACCGAAGATAGTCTTTACACCGTGGTGCTCCAAAGAGCGCATCAAGGCTTCGGCACCGGAAGTCTCTCCCTCCTTGCCCCCTCCCCCATAGGGAGGGGGAGTAGTTAGTTTGGTATTATGCTCTTTATTATCTGTATTCATATTATTGTTATTTTAAGTTCTTATTTATATCATTCTTACCGCTCCCTTATCAGCCGAACTTACCATGCTGGCATAAGCCTTCAGGCTCTTCGGAACATTGCGTTCACGGGTTACGGGAGTCATCGGACGGGCAGCAAGTTCTTCATCTGTCAGTTGCACGTTAATAGTCCGCTCGGGGATGTTGATTTCAATAATGTCTCCATCCTGAATCTTTCCGATATTGCCTCCTGCAGCCGCTTCGGGAGAGATGTGACCTATGCTGAGTCCTGATGTACCGCCACTGAAACGGCCATCGGTAATCAATGCGCACTCTTTACCCAAATGACGGGATTTGATGTAAGAGGTGGGATAAAGCATCTCCTGCATACCGGGACCTCCTTTCGGACCTTCGTGCGTGATGACGACTACATCGCCGCTAACTACCTTTCCTCTTAATATTCCATCGCAAGCAGCGTCCTGCGAATCGAATACCTTAGCCGGCCCGGTAAACTTCCAGATACTTTCGTCCACTCCGGCTGTCTTTACCACACAACCGTCCTGGGCAATGTTTCCTTTCAGCACAGCCAGTCCACCGTCCTTACTGTAAGCATGTTCCAAATCGCGGATGCAACCATTGGCACGATCCGTATCCAACTCTTTATAATAGACGTCCTGAGAGCCGAGTACCAGGTTGAATTTCCCGGCAGCCGCACTCTTATACTTTTTAATAGCCTCGTCACAAACGTTGGGGCTGGTTATATCCTGTTTATTTATGGCTTCTCCCAGAGTCATGCCGTCTATGCGGAACACATTGGTGTCAATCAGTCCTGCTTTGGCAAGCTGTCCCATGATTGCCATGATTCCCCCTGCACGGTTCACGTCCTGGATGTGATATTTCTGCGTATTAGGAGCTACTTTGCAAAGACAGGGACTTTTGCGTGACAACCTGTCGATATCGTCCATCGTGAAGTCAACCTCTGCTTCGTGAGCAATAGCCAACAGGTGAAGTACCGTATTCGTTGATCCACCCATAGCGATATCCAGTGTCATGGCATTGAGGAAAGCATCACGAGTGGCAATGCTACGCGGCAACACACTCTCGTCTCCATCCTGATAATATTTATAGGTATTCTCGACAATCAGCCGGGCAGCATCCTTAAACAACTGTGTGCGATTGGCATGGGTAGCTACAATGGTTCCATTGCCGGGTAGAGCCAGCCCGAGGGCTTCGTTCAGACAGTTCATCGAGTTGGCGGTAAACATACCTGAGCAACACCCGCAAGTAGGACAAGCTTTGTTTTCAATCTTAGCCACTTCTTCATCACTGACGCTCTCGTCAGCCGACTTAATCATAGCATCTATCAGGTCGAGATGTTGCCCGTCCAGTTCTCCGGCTTCCATCGGTCCCCCGGAAACAAATACGGTAGGAATATTGAGTCTCATGGCTGCCATCAGCATACCCGGAGTGATTTTGTCACAGTTGCTGATACATACCATTGCGTCTGCTTTGTGGGCATTCACCATGTATTCCACACTGTCCGCAATGATGTCACGCGAAGGAAGCGAATAGAGCATGCCGTCATGTCCCATAGCTATTCCGTCATCAATGGCAATCGTATTGAATTCCGCAGCAAAGCATCCCTGTTTCTCTATCTCGGCTTTCACCATTTGTCCTATTTCATGCAAGTGAACGTGTCCCGGCACAAACTGCGTAAACGAGTTGACAATGGCTATAATAGGTTTACCTAATTGTTCTTTCTTCATGCCGTTGGCTGCCCAAAGTGCGCGTGCACCTGCCATCCGGCGTCCTTGTGTACTAAACGAACTGCGTAATTGCTTTTTCATTCCCATATTCATTTATTAATTAAAAAGCCTTCCCCACTGTGTGAGAAAGGCTTTATAAATTATTTCTTATCTGTACGAATACATACACAACCTTTCTCACGCTCTTGATGGAACCACCACGACGCGAATAATATGCAGGACTGCCAGGTTAATTGATGTATGGATATTCATATCTCGTATTCTTTTGCTTTAAATATGTCGCAAAGGTAAGTGCTTTTTTATAATCTCCAAACAAATTGAAGAAAAAAATCATTCAAAAACAAATAATCGTAAGTAAATAAGGCTACAAAATCCTATTTTATCACTAAACAGTTTCAAAAGAAACAATCTGAAAGTTATCTACCCTGTCTTTCTACGAATCTAACAGGCTCTTAATAATCTGAAATTTACCCCTGCATTCCCCACCGTGAACTAAATTATTCGTATCTTTGTTGACACCAAAAGGTCCGAAAGTATTAACTTTATTATAAAAATTAGATGGAAACAGCAGAAAACAGGTACATCACGGTAGCTTATAAACTGTATACTACCGAAGAAGATGGAACAAAAGAATTAATGGAAGAAGCAAAAGCCGAACACCCCTTCCAGTTCATTTCAGGTTTGGGAACTACGCTCGAAGCTTTTGAATCACAAATAGTAAATCTGAAAAAAGGAGATAAATTTGAATTCACTATTCCGTTTGCAGAAGCTTATGGCGAATACGACGAGGAACATGTGATTGAATTGCCTAAAAACATTTTTGAGGTTGAAGGCAAGTTTGACAGCGAACACATCTATCCGGGCAACGTAATTCCTTTGATGAACTCAGAAGGTCAGCGCTTGAACGGTAGTGTTGTTGAGGTGAAACCCGAAGTAGTGGTGATGGACATGAACCACCCGCTGGCTGGCGAAGACCTGACTTTTGCAGGTGAAGTTATTGAGAACCGTCCGGCTACAAACGAAGAGATTCAGGAAATGGTTAAAATGATGACTGGCGAAGGCGGTTGTGGATGCGGAGATTGCGGAAGCGATTGCGGCGACGGCTGCGGAAGCAACGACGACGAAGAAGGTTGTGGATGCGGTTGCGGACACTGCCATTAATTTAACGATGAACGATTAACGGTGAACAAGCTGCACTATTATGCTGCAAAGTGTTCACCGTTTCTTTTCTGGAAAAAATATCCCTATTTTACTATTTCAATCAAAAAAGAATTATTGTCATATACTTTATCATTAAGATGAAGTGTCCTATGCACTGTAGGGTTCCTGCTTCTTCCAGGTTATATATAAATCAAATTGAACCACATCCTTCGTGCCATCTCCCCAATTAATAGTAAAACTCTCATTCTGATAGTTGTATTCCGGAGAAAACTCTCCAAAAGAAAGTACAGGCACTGATTTATTCTCTTTCAACAATTCGCTTTTTCTTAATGCTAATGAACGAGGCATATTAAACCTTGTATCTATTTCAGAATCTTTCAACGGAAAAACCTTACCTTTATATTCTACAGTTATTCCATTTCCCAATACATTTCCAACTGCGGCAGGATCCAGCAAGTTAATTCCATTGGCATCTCTCACAGAAAAGTAAATGCTGTAATTTACAAAATCCCAAATCATGTCACCCGGTCCGTCATTATCTTCTTTGCAGCCAGCAAAGAAAACCAATAGTAGCATTAGTACAAACGAAAAACTCCTTTTCATATCTATTAGTGTTTTTAAAGAAAACTAAAATCTATTGCCAATACTGCTCATTTAAATTCAAGTATTAGTACTTATTTAACGCTAACAAGTCTTTTGCGTCATAATATCCAGCACTACCCTGTCTGTTTCATTCATTCCCTGCGAGCCTATTCGTGTCAGGTTGCGGATGCTCTGGTCTACATCTTCATCAATAATTCCTTCGACAGAAGTCACACAACGATTTTCCATTGCCATTACCGCCGACAGCACAGCTGTAGAAACTCCGGTAGTCACCTTCAATGCACAACTGGGTTTCGCCCCGTCACAAATCATTCCCGTCAGGTTAGCAATCATATTTTGCACGGCAAAAGCCACTTGATCGTAATTTCCGCCCATCAGCCATGTAATGCCGCAACTGGAACCTGTGGCAGCAACTACACAGCCACATAAAGCAGACAGGCGTCCCAAGCTCTGCTTAATGTAAATAACAGTCAGATGACTCAACATCAGCGCACGAATCAACTCATCTTCTGTTTTTCCGTTCTCTTCGGCATATACCACTACCGGTAGCGTAGCAGAAATTCCCTGGTTACCGCTTCCCGAATTACTCATCACCGGAATCATTGCTCCTGCCATACGGGCATCGCACGCAGCAGAAGTGTACGAAAGGATGTGAGAAAACACGCTGTCACCCATAATGCGGTGTTCGTATGTTCCGCGCAGCATTTTTCCCAAAGAATGACCATAGTCACCTTTAAAAGATTGCTCGGCAGCCGCTTTATTCAGCCGGGCTGTCTCAAGAATAAACCGTATTTCATCCAACGGAGCAGTCAATGCAAAGTCATATACCTTGCGGAGTGTCAATTCCAAAGAGTCTTCCTCCTCCTCTTCTCCCGAAGCCTGCTGTTTGTCAAGCAATACTTCTCCTTCTTTTTCTATATATATAAAGGTGGTATGTCCTCCTGCAATAATAGCAGTTGCACTCTTACCGGCAGCTTCACAAACAACTTCTATATAAAGTTTTTCAGTAATATCTTCTTTTAAACCGATGCAGATACGCTTCTCCTCAATGAACTGTTTTCCTTGCTTCACAGCCTCCGCTGTAACCTCCTTCAGAACTTCCAACTGATATTCCGATTTACCGATCAAAGCTCCCAAGGCCACCGCTATGGGCAAACCGATCATCCCCGTACCGGGAATGCCGACTCCCATCGCATTTTTCAGGATATTAGCACTCAAACGTACTTTAATCATTTCCGGTTTAACTCCTAATGTTTCGGTAGCTTTGGCCACACAAAGGGCAACCGCAATAGGTTCCGTACACCCGATAGCCGGGATTACTTCGCGTTTCACCAACGCTATCACTCGTTTTCTTTCTGATTCAATCATTTATATAGAGGTTTATTTTCAGCAAAAATAATAATTATAGCAACACCAGTCCACAGAAAAGTGCTAAATATCTAAAGCTGTTTGAAACAAATCAAGGCTTTCTACCGTTTTATGCCCTGAACAAATGCCCATATTCAATGAAAACGAAACACCTGATCGCCTGTTTCATACTTGCTTTCCTTTCTATTTCCTGCATAAAAAACGAAAGCCCTAACTCAGAAGCAGACATCCTCACCTGCATCCTTCCGGGTGTTACTTTAACTATACCACCCATCATCCAGAACGAAGATGTCACCATTTTGGTTACGCAGAATACAGACCTCACCCGGTTGGCTCCGGAATTTACACTTACTCCGGGAGCAAGCATCGAGCCGCCCAGTGGGACAGTGAGAGACTTCACCCAACCACAAAAGTATATAGTTACTTCGCAAGACGGACAGTGGCTAAAGCTTTATACCGTATCTGTCGTAGATTCGGAATTAAAGACGACTTATAACTTTGAAGACACACTGGGTGGACAAAAATATTATGTATTTGTCGAAAAAGAAAATGGGAAGGTCGTTATGCAATGGGCAAGCGGGAATCCCGGATTTGCCTTAACGGGAGTTCCCAAAACGGCTGATGATTATCCTACCCTGCAAGCAGACTACGGCAAAGAAGGCAAATGTCTGGAATTAGTAACCCGCAGTACCGGAAGTTTTGGCAGCATGATGAAAATGCCCATTGCTTCAGGAAACCTGTTTATCGGTTCTTTCGATGTTTTGAGCGCATTGAAAGACCCATTGGCAGCCACACGCTTTGGCTTGCCTTTCTACCACATACCCACCTACCTGACAGGATATTATAAATACCACTCGGGAGACAAGTTTACCGAACAAGGGAAGCCTGTTGTCGGAAAAAGGGATATCTGCGATATTTATGCCATTTTCTATGAGACCGACGATCAAGTGAAATCCCTTGATGGCAACAATGCTTTCACAAGTCCCAACTTGATTTCGATAGCCCGCATTGACGACGCTAAAGAAACCGACCAGTGGACTGCCTTCACTATCCCGTTCGTCGCCCGTCCGGGTAAATTCATTGATAAGGATAAACTGCGTTCGGGAGGTTACAATGTTTCCATTGTCTTCTCATCGAGTTTGGAAGGAGATAAATTCAACGGGGCGGTAGGAAGCACTCTGCTCATTGACGAAGTGGAGCTGCTATTTAATTCCGAAAACTAAAGCTCCTTAGACGAACTTTAGTAAAACAGGTATCTTTTAGATTGAAAGACATGGATTCATCGCTATATAACCTCATAATCTTATGGTGTACAACACCCGGGTGTCGTGTATCATAAGACCCGGGTGTAACGTGACACAACATCCGGGTGTCAAGCAGCATGACATCCGGATCTGATACAACATGACACCCGGGTGTCATACATGTTCAAATAGATACTTATTATAGAGAAAGTATAGGAAGTGTATAAAGAAGAGTCTGCATTTATCGGAGCAAAGTTATTGATAATTAAACAATTTGTTTCAATCAGAGTTGCCGGACAGACGTTAAATACAGGGAAGAAAAAGGTTTTCTTCCAAAAAATCCCTTACCTTTGCAACATTAGTTTTTCAAAACATCAAAACCAAACGAATTAACTTGTAATTAGTAATTAACCAAAGTAATAACGAATGAAATTAAAGAATCTGATAGCCTGTTTCTTTTTAGGATTCATCGCCACGTCTTGCATTAAGGACGAAGCCCCCAATGCAGAAGCAGACATTGAAACATGTACAGTCCCGGACGATGTGTTGAATCGTACCATTATAGAAAATAATAAAGTCACCTTACTGGTAAAGAAAGGTATTGACCCTACCACACTCGCCCCGGAATTTACACTAACTCCAGGAGCTACCATCGTTCCAGCAAGTGGAAGCAGACTAACTTCTTTTAGCCAATACTATGAAGTAACGTCGGAAGATAAACAATGGACGAAAAAGTATTTGCTTGAAGTTACCTCCTCTGGTATCAGCAACTCCATCTATCACTTTGAAAACATCAAACTGGATAACAAAGGGCAATATCAAATATTCTATGAGACAGGTGATAACGGAAAAGAAACGCTGGAGTGGAAAAGCGGTAACCCCGGTTTTGCAATGACAGGAGCAGGCAACAGTTCTACAGACTATCCGACTTGCCAAGCAGATAACGGTGTGCAAGGGAAATGCCTGAAATTAGAAACCAGAAGTACCGGAACCTTTGGAGGATGGGTAAATATGCACATTGCCGCGGGTAACCTATTTATAGGAGAATTTGACGTACAGAATGCACTTGCCGGTCCACAAGGAGCCTTGAAAGCCACTAAATTCGGTTTGCCTTTTAGTAACGTACCAACTTATCTACAAGGGTATTATAAATATAAAGCTGGACAAAAGTTCCTAGTAAAAGGAAAAGAAGATAGTGGAAGAAAAGATATATTCGATATTTACGCTGTCTTCTACAAGACAGACAATAAGCTACAAACACTTGACGGCACAAATATACTGGCAGAAGATAATGAGAACATCATATCTGTTGCCAGAATCAGCGATGCCAAGGAGACAGACGAATGGACGCTGTTTAATATTCCATTTGTCCTGCGTAACGGAAAAACCATCGATATGACAGACCTACACGCAGGAAACTATAACCTTGCGATTGTACTTTCGTCCAGTATAAAAGGCGACCATTTCGAAGGTGCACCCGGAAGTACATTATACATAGACGAAGTGGAATTAGGCTACGAAAACTAAATGAATAATATAGCAATGAAAAAAAATATATTAGCCTTTGGCATACTCATATTGATTAGTGCAGCAACCAAATTGCAGGCACAGGAAGACAGAAACCAGGGTATTATCTGGTCATCCCTCAAAGGGTTGGAATATGAAATAAAAGCAGGTTTCAATATTGGTGGTACAACCCCTCTTCCACTGCCGGAAGAAATACGGGCACTGACCGGATATAAGCCAACCGTTTGCCTTTCCATTGAAGGGGATGTAATCAAATGGTTCGGACAGGAAAAGAAGTGGGGAATGGTTTTGGGGCTTCGCTTTGAGAATAAAGGTATGGAAGCTACTGCCCGCACAAAGAATTATAGTATGGAAATCATCGGCGATGGTGGTGAAAAGCTGAAAGGAAACTGGACAGGAAGAGTCAAAACCAAAGTCCGTAATTCTTATTTTTCTATCCCTTTGCTGGCAGCATACAAAGTAAGTCCACGTGTAAGGGTTACCGCCGGGCCTTATGTATCATTCATGACTAACGGAGATTTCTCAGGTCATGTATATGATGGATATTTAAGAAAAGACAACCCAGTAGGCGATAAGGTTAAGTTTGAAGGCGATAATATTGCTCCTTATGATTTCTCAAATGACTTGCGTAAGTTCCAATGGGGAATGCAAGCAGGTGTAAACTGGAAAGCATTTAAGCATTTAACTGTATCGGGTGACTTAGTTTGGGGAATAAATGATATATTCAAAAAGGATTTCAATACTATTTCATTTGCCATGTATCCTATATATCTGAACGTAGGGTTCGGATATGCGTTCTAAGACTCAATCCGCTATACAAAGATTTTTATAGAAAAAAGGCACTCCTTCACATGGAAAGAGTGCCCACTTTTTTTATTCAGCTATCAGTTTGATTGAAATCCTACCGTTACCCTAATAATTGATTTACGCAAAGATAATGAAAGCGTACAATTATCTGACGTAATATTTCCAGTTACAGCAGTACATCGAACATTCGTGAGACCATCTGAATTAACTGTGAAATTAGAAAAGCCTGTAATACTACCATTATCTAATATAACAGTAAGTTGCACGCTGCTTACAGTAACCCCTGCAATTTCAAGATTGTTAATAGTCACATTGGCTTGTGTAGCATCACCATTAACATCCACCTGTTGGTTATCTTTTGAAATTGTTGCCCCCAGGTCAGAAGCTGTTACGTCCAATGTTCCAATAAAGCTCTTGTTGATCTGTGCCTGAGCCACACTCATTGCACTTAAAGTGCAAAACATAATCAATGTTACAAAAAAGTTTTTCATTTTCATAAAAAATTAAGTTTAAAAAATTAGTTATTTGATTAGTAAATCTAATCCAATTTCAAAAGTAGACATATTGCTATAATCATTAAGGAAAGTACCAATAAGCACAGCTGCTCCTTGATATTCTGTTGGAAGAATATCTTTTATAGCCATTTGCACATCCTGATATGCTAGTGTGCCAATAAGCATATCCATTATATCACGGTCCATATAAATATAAATATGCTCCCCAGATTGTTTCATTTTTAGGGGGAAACCATTTTTCACATAGTCGAGCAATGCTTCAAGTGTTTTGTCTGAAACATGACTTAAAATAACCTTCACTAAAGGAGCCATATTACCAAGCTTATCAAAGTTCAAGTTACTCAATAAACCCTTAAGCTCAGTAGCATTACTAGACTTCAGCACCATGTTTATGATGGAAGCCAAATTTTCAGATGTGCCTGTTGTACCACTATCATTCATTGCCTGAGCAACAATTGCAGCAACATTCAGCTTCACATAAAAATAATCGTCTTTTTGGAACCAATAAGCTAAATTCTTAGGAGAATCTTTATATGTGCGACCGGCCAAATAGCCATCAATCATCTGTTGAGTTACCTCGCCCATCATCATATGATCCATTAAGTTATTCATATCATCTATGAAAGGCATTTGAATATTACCCTCACTATAACGTGCAAGAATATTTCCGTCAGGAGATAATGTTATATTTTCTAATACTTGTGGCAAAATGGAGCCAAGCAAAGGGCGAAAAAGATACATATATGAATAAGAAAAACCGTCCGTATCTTCAATATATGAGTAGCATGCAGACGTTGTAGGCGCTTCTGTGAATTCCCAGTCCAAGTCTTCGGTATCATTCACAATTTTAGAAAGCCCATAAGTTCCAATACATTTTTTTGTATCAGGCATTGTCACCTTTAAATCCAAAGTCAACACCTTATTTGCACGTGATCCTGTATACTCCACCGTAACATTATTAGCCGTTGTTGTACCACTAAATCCATTAGCATTAACCGAAACACCTGACAAAGTCATTGCACTGTTTCCTGGAATTATATCTTCCAACAACAGGCTTACATTATCACCATCCGTTGCATCGAAAACGACTTCTTTTCCTATCAACAAAGCACCTCCATAAGAAAGATTCAATGTCGCACCACTATATGTGCCGATAAATAATCCTGCACCAGTAGTACTTACATTCATAGTCAATTTACCATCCAACGTAATAGCACCATCAATTTTAACAGTAAGCAATGCAGCTGCTCTTGTAGCAACTACTGGTTTAGTATTTATCTCTTTTGTTCCACTCAACTTAAAAGAACCATCGTCTTGTTTATCCATTGTTACATCGACAGTAACATCATTATACCCATCGATTACATTTTTAAGTCCCACTTCTGCTGATTCAAGACTTTTTGCCTTAAATTCAACAGTACCAGTTGTATTTGTACCATTCAACTGTAAATCAACCTTATCCGCAGTCACTTCACCCTGTGGTAATTCTGTCCAACTATTGTCTTCTTTGTCATTATCACTACAAGCAGTGAAGAATGTCACCGAAGCCATTAAGGCCAATACATACAATAAGTTTTTCTTCATAAAATTCTAAATGTTTAATTTTAAAAATCCTCTTTTAATATAGAGGATAGATTAATATTATATTAGTTCACATCAAAACACTGCAAAGTAACTGTTTATTTTTATAAATAAAAAGGTCTATTTTTTTCTTTTTGTGGTCTAAATTTAAGATTATAAAGAAAAAACGATGTTTGATGACATATATTTCATAGAGTATGAACATAAAAAATCTTATTTTCAAGACAATAAGTAAAGACACTAATATGTTATTTGCATTTATTCCTTCTTGATTCACCACCACATTCACTCTTAAAGAGCATACATATCATGTATTCAAATATCACTCTAATACTAACACTTTTTCCTATAAATAAAAACAAAAAAATGAGAGTACCCTATCAAGACACCCTCATTACTTCAATAATAAAAAATAATGGCTGCCTTAGTTTTAGGCAGCCATTGCTTTTTATTAAAAAGATAAACACTATTCACTTACAATAGTAACATTATCTATATACAATTTACTTCCTATCGCTGCTCTATAAGCTGCACCTTCTTTACTAGCTGAGAATATAACAGCTAATTTATATTTCTTCGACTTATCATATTCTTTTTTATAATCTAATTTTAGTGTAAATGGTGCATAATCTGTCTGTCCTTGACTATTAAACATAGCATATGCAACAATTTTATCAGATGTATAGATACTACTTCCATTTAATGTCTCCTTTTCATCTTGTACCTCATAAAGAACAGCAGAGATTGAACATTCATCTTTCTGGTCAATCTTTACCCCATTCTCATCATAGAAATCAACACCAGCTACGTATTTAAAATATCCCGTCACTTCAATTGGTTTTCTGTCATACATAATGCCGAATGAGGTAGTAGCCATTGGATCTGCAATAGCAGCCATTGCACTAAATGAACCCAAGAAGGCAGTACCAGCAGTAACCTTAGGTACTTTTTGCCCAAAAATATTCCCTCCCTTTGTATCTACAGACTCCATTAATAATGCTTTCTCCCCTGACACATGATCTTCAGTAGAACGAACAGGATATTCACCTTCATAAGTTAAGCCTCCACCTAATATAGGTCCCATATTCTTTATTAAACCTACAGCATCATTGCAAGTTGCCCAACCTGCCGGATTAAAAATATCTTTATACATAGTTCCTTTATTAGTCCATGTCTCAAAGTCATATTTTGTACCTATAATAGTAGCTATATACTCAACAACCGTACCATCTTCTGCGATAACCGTATACTTAACCGGACTGTTAAAATCTTGTATAGCTCCACTTTCTGGGGTAATAATAGCTTTATCCGAAACAATAATTGTAGGAACCAACATCTTTAAATATTCAGATTTTGCAGTATCAGCTACTGCAATAGATATTGTTTTATTAGCTTCATCAATTGTTGTACTAAGAACTAAAGAATCTACAGCAGCTACATTTCTATCAAAAGTAAAAGCCGTAATCTTAGCCTCTGCATTTTCGCTACCAGACAACTTTGTTCCATCAAACTTAGCAACAACTTCTTGCTGCAAAGCTTCTACTTTTACACCTATATTAATAGAGATTTTTCCATCCTTAATAGTACCTGCCACAGTCACAGGACAAGTGCCTATTGGTGCTGCCAACGTTAATGTCTGACTTCCGGTAAACGAATAAGTACCGTCTTTCTCTGTTACAGGACATGGGTCTACCTGAATATCACCTAAGTTCATTGTTCCAAACGTAAAATCCTTCAGTTCAAGTTTCAACTGATTATCACCCGATGCAGACTTAGAGATATAAACTTTCTGCGGCATTCCACC
This sequence comes from Lepidodactylus listeri, assembly GCA_029233225.1. Taxonomy (NCBI): domain Eukaryota; kingdom Metazoa; phylum Chordata; class Lepidosauria; order Squamata; family Gekkonidae; genus Lepidodactylus; species Lepidodactylus listeri. Next base: position 12,029 of record JARCFY010000184.1, on the reverse strand, counting down.
ACCCAATGACTGACCATTTATAGATATACCCAGTTCACCTTTATAGGCACCTACCATGTCCTTTTCAACAGGCAGCACGGGCTCATCATCATTATTACACGCCGTAAACAAACTCATTGAACAAATCAATGCAAACAGAAACAATAAATTTTTCTTCATAAACTTTCAGTGTTTAGTTTTAAAATCACTTTTACTTTTAAAAATATTAGTTTAACATACATCAAAACGATGCAAAATAACTACTTTGTTTTAACACTGACAAGGTCAATCTTATGGATTATATGTTCTAAATTTAAGATCATGGATTATTTATAGTATAGAATAGTTAAAACAAACAAAAGAACGAAAATATTATAAACAGGCTTTAGTGTATAAAGTTTCATCATTTTATAAAAATAGAACATTCATCGAAAAAAGTTCTTTTTTTAAACTTTCCAGTTATAAACTAATGATTATTCAGAAGGTAAGCCACTTGCTTCAACATCCCCTAAGGCCGCAAAAAGTCTCCCCTTTCTTGTCAAGAGCTAAAAGAGCGATATTTACAAAAGATTAACAGAGCAATCAACAGTTCGGAAAAGACTTAAGAGTTTAGGTTGAAAGACGGTCGCATTTTCTGAAAAGACATAAGCACTTTCGCAAAATGCTTATGTCTTTTGAGTAAAACGTAACCGCGTTTTTACTAAAATAGAGACTCTATTTCACCAAAATGGAGGCTTTATTTAAGAAAATAGAGCCTTTGAAATGAAAAAAGGGAGAAGTGTTGACTTCTCCCTATGTGTGTAGTTTAATGTGAATATAGTATGTATCTTATGTATGCAAAGATAGCATATTGAAACCCGAAAGTCAAGCTTTCAGTCGATTATTTTCAGGTACAGGAACCATCAAATAAAAAACAGAGAATCAAACATTACTTCAACCTGAAGGTAGTCATGACAAAGCCGTGATCGGACGGATAAAAGAATTTATCTCCGTTTAGCTCGAGCGGTTTTGTCAATTCCTGATTATAAGTTTTTGATGAAACAGCACGGATATTCTTTCCTTTATAATAGATAAAGTCAATGCGGTCTGAGCGGGTCGGCTTGTCATCATTATCGTAAAGCCATGTTGTCCCGATATTCTTCGCCGGGTCGGGATACAGTTCACGGTAACTATCCTTAAAACCGGCCTTTTGCATCTCTTTGGAAACCGTCCAACCTACTACAGCTCTGTTATGATGATACATATTCTTTGTCGCTTCCGTCCAGTCCAGATGCGAATGCACATTAAAGTCGCCACCCATAATAACAGGAATCCGGTCTGCCTCTTTCAGGATAGGACGCATCACGGAAAGAATGCGGCGTACTTCATCGTCCCGCGTACCGGCATCATCCCAAGCCAGTATTTCCGCTTCGGACTTATCTGTTGGCGTCAGGCGCATATCCGGCAAATAGTGCAACCAGGTATCGAACAGCCGGACGGGCTGCCCGTCAATATCTATTTCCACTCCGCCGAAGTTGAACGTACTGATAGAGTCAGGGAAAGTATATGTCTTCGTAATGGGGTAACGACTATAGATACAGAGATTATCGGAAATCAAAAATGTTCATATCCCAAAGAATCCGCCACCATTGGAGCAGCGCCGTAAGTTTCTATCATTAGGATAACGTCCGCACCACTCTTCTTCAATATGCCGATAGCCGCCTCGCATGCCGTACCGGGATAAGCTTTGGAGTGTCCTCCGTGCCAGATGTTCCATGAAAGGACTTTCAACTCTTTACTACGCGGGTTTTTGGCTTGTCCGCAAACAGGAGCAAACAGCATCACAACCCAAAACAAGGCTACCAATTTAATTGTGTTTTTCTTTTTCATATTATTTATTTCAGTTACTACAAAGAAACAAATTATTCGACGGACTGCAAAACTTTCCGAGAACAACCATCCTACCGGAATATTTGTTATATTTGCATATAGTAAAAACTTAAAGCCCCTAAGAGAGAATGTTCCATTCATTTGGAATTGGTGGATCAATGATAAGGATGAAGTGTTATGGCGAAGAAAATTGAAATACGAAACAGTACTGCCGAGTTTCTTATCTTTATGTTTGAAGGCAAGGAGAACGGAGTGCAGGTGCTATATAAAGATGAAACTATTTGGTGCACACAAAAGGCTATGGCAGAGTTGTTTGAAGTGGGTGTACCTGCTATAAACAAACACCTAAACAATATCTTTGAAGAAGGAGAATTATCACGGGAAAGAACTATTTCCAAAATGGAAATAGTTCAAAGCGAGGGTATGCGAGAAGTCAAAAGAATGATGGAGTTTTACAGTCTCGATGCAATCATTTCAGTAGGCTATCGTGTCAATTCTCTTCGTGCAACGCAATTTCGTCAATGGTGTACCTATGTAACATAAGATTATGTCAAGTTATATATTTTCCTACCACCTCCCCCTACGGGTACTCCTCCTTCCAGAAGGAGGAGAATTGAAAGAGAATCGACTTTTGACACAGCCTCCTTTGTTATTAATTTCTAAACATAATATTTACAGACTATTCTGCTGCCGTTCGCATAGAACTGCACACGAAATGTACTTCTACTCATACTCGTTTTTTTGATTGCAAAATTATAAATCAACGAGTTATGTCTTGATAAGCAAAGCATTGCAGAACGGTGAAAACGTTACGGCAACTGTTAAATCTGTACTTTCGCTGGGTAATGATTAAAAAACCAATCTGCTTCTATATTCCTCTTTTTATTGCTTTTGGATTCCTGCTCAACTTCTCTGATTTTCTCTTAACTGCTTTATATTCAGTTTAGGTTGCGTTAATCTTCCGATTTCATTCGCATAATCCAGCGTTTTTGTGTAAGTTTGCATATAGTAAAAACTTAAAGACCCAAATTGTATGTTCAATTCATTCGGCAACATTTTCAGACTGACCAGTTTTGGCGAATCACATGGTAAAGGCATTGGCGGAGTCATAGACGGCTTTCCCGCAGGAATAACCATTGACGAGGAGTTCGTGCAGAACGAGCTGAGCCGCCGCCGTCCGGGACAGTCGGCCATTACCACAGCACGTAAGGAAGGGGACAAAGTGGAATTCCTTTCGGGTATCTACGAAGGGAAGTCTACCGGATGTCCTATCGGATTTATCGTTTGGAATGAAAACCAACACTCCAACGACTATAATAACCTGGAAAATGTATATCGTCCATCGCATGCAGACTATACATATAAAGTGAAATATGGCATCCGCGACCATCGCGGCGGAGGACGTTCATCAGCACGCGAAACGATTTCGCGCGTTGTGGGTGGTGCGCTGGCTAAACTGGCATTGCGCCAACTGGGCATCAGCATCACGGCTTATACGTCGCAGGTAGGACCTATCAAACTCGAAGGCAACTATACAGACTATGACCTGGATTTGATTGAGACTAATCCTGTTCGCTGTCCCGACCCGGAAAAAGCACAGGAGATGCAAGACCTTATATACAAGATAAAAGGAGAAGGCGACACCATTGGCGGCGTACTGACCTGCGTCATCAAAGGATGTCCTATCGGACTGGGGCAACCGGTGTTTGGTAAGCTGCATGCCGCATTGGGCAACGCTATGCTGAGCATCAATGCAGCCAAAGCATTTGAATATGGCGATGGTTTCAAAGGGTTGAAGCAGAGAGGTTCGGAACAGAAACGACGTGTTCTTTAATAATAACGGACGTATAGACACCCGCACCAACCATTCGGGCGGTATTCAGGGAGGTATCAGTAACGGACAGGATATTTACTTCCGCGTAGCATTCAAGCCCATTGCTACTATACTGATGGAGCAGGAAACGGTGAACATCGATGGAGTAGACACCACGATGAAAGCCCGCGGACGCCACGACGCTTGTGTGTTGCCGCGCGCAGTGCCCATTGTAGAGGCAATGGCTGCCATGACGATACTCGACTATTACTTATTAGACAGAATGACACAGCTTTAATAATTATTCAATGTGGCAATGTGCTAATGTGCTAATAACCATGCGGCATATAGCGCAGCAAATTAGCATATTGGCACATTGACACATTAGCACATTATTCATTATGAACGAAATACAGAAATACATTGCAGAGAATGAACCGAAGATTTTAGAGGACTTGTTCAGCCTCATCCGCATTCCCAGTATCAGTGCCCTGCCGGAACATCATGACGATATGCTGGCATGCGCCCACCGCTGGACTCAACTTTTGCTTGAAGCAGGAGCAGACGAAGCCATCGTAATGCCTTCTAAGGGAACCCGATAGTTTTCGGACAAAAAATAGTAGACCCGAACGCTAAAACCGTATTGATTTATGCGCATTACGATGTGATGCCTGCCGAACCGCTGGAACTCTGGAAAAGCCAACCATTTGAACCGGAAGTGCGCGACGGGCACATCTGGGCGCGTGGTGCGGATGATGACAAGGGACAAGCATTTATCCAAGTGAAAGCATTCGAATATCTGGTGAAAAACGATTTGCTGAAAAACAATGTGAAATTCATCTTTGAAGGCGAAGAAGAAATCGGTTCCCCCAGCCTGGAAGCCTTTTGTGAAGAGCATAAGGAATTGCTGAAAGCGGATGTTATCCTTGTGTCGGATACCAGTATGTTAGGGGCAGATCTCCCCTCATTAACCACCGGACTGCGCGGACTGGCTTATTGGGAGATAGAAGTAACAGGTCCCAACCGAGACCTGCACTCCGGCCATTTTGGTGGTGCCGTAGCCAATCCCATCAATGTGCTTTGCAGTATGATAAGCAAAGTAATAGATGCCGATGGACGTATCACCGTACCGGGATTCTATGATGATGTGGAAGAAGTGCCCCAGGCAGAAAGGGAGATGATTGCACACATTCCGTTTGATGAAAAGAAATACAAAGCAGCCATCGATGTGGAAGAGTTGTTTGGTGAAAAGGGTTACAGCACGTTGGAACGTAACAGTTGCCGCCCATCATTCGACGTTTGCGGCATCTGGGGCGGATACACGGGTGAAGGTTCTAAGACCGTATTGCCCTCTAAAGCTTACGCCAAAGTATCGTGCCGCCTGGTACCTCATCAGGATCACCATAAAATATCGGAACTTTTCGCGGACTATATCCGCAACGTAGCTCCGGCTACTGTAAAAGTGAAAGTCACCCCCATGCATGGCGGACAGGGATATGTTTGTCCTATTTCTCTGCCGGCTTACAAAGCTGCCGAAAAAGGATTTGAGATTGCATTCGGCAAAAAACCACTGGCTGTACGCCGTGGAGGAAGTATTCCTATCATCTCTACCTTTGAGCAAGTGCTTGGCATCAAAACCGTATTGATGGGCTTCGGGCTGGAATCGGACGCCATCCACTCACCGAACGAAAATTTCTCTCTCGACATATTCCGCAAGGGAATTGAAGCGGTGGTAGAATTCCATAAGGAGTACAGCAGATAATAAAAAAAGTCCCATCCTACTCTCAACGAGCCGGGTGGGACACACATATAAACATATTAGCAATACTTAGAAACCATTTTGATTTTCTACAAACCAAGATTACCTTTCATTATCTATTTTGGCTTTCGTCAATGCTTTGAGTGATTTTCCGGTTTCTTTTACTTATTTACATCGTCAGATAGCTCGCTATCTTCCTCCGAAAATAACTAAAATATCCTCGAAAACTCACCTCAAATCATCAGACGATAAAATAAAAACAGTTTCTTACTGGTTTTTATAATTGTCTGTTCATTTTAAATCGAGCAACTTCACCAACCAAGGGATGGTAAGATTGGACTTTATGTCGTGCATCGGATCATCTACATTGACCAGATTAAAATATGTTTTCCTATTGATACCTTCGGGCAGATGCTCAATCATCTTCCTATCTTTCGGGTTACTGAATTTCGGATAAAAATATATACTCACATTCTCCTTCTTCCCGGCAATTTCATAAGCCTTGCGAACCAGATTCAAGTCTCTATCCAAGCCTCCTTCCGTGAAAATAATAGGGCGTGGAGCCAAAGAAGCTACTATATCGGGAAAGTCGAACTTACACCAAAAACGGGGAATCAGATGCCGGATAGAGTTAGGGAAAGGTCTCACCCCATATTTATTGGGTTCGGTCAAGACGATAGCCCGCTCCAACGTCCGGCAAAGGAAATCATTGAAGATAAATCCGTAAATGCTTTCATCCAAAGCCCCCATCACCATCAAAGGCTCTGTGCCTAATGAGAATCCGCTTACCAATATCCGCTCTTTGTTAATGAATGATTGCTGTTTCATCCAGTTCAGTATATGGAGGTCGCAATAAGAGGAATAACCCAGATAACTCCATCCTAACTCCAACAGATAGCGGGACACTGCCTCGTACTGATAATCGGGCGCGATGGTATGCCGTTCCAGATCGGACGCTTCGCCTGCCCCGGGATTATCGACCACAACAGCCACTAAACCCTTCCTGACATAAGGCAGTGCTATAATCCATCGTTCATAAGGTTCGTCTTCCTGAAAACGCGGATGCAACTCGGGGTGTCCGGCTGCCGTCTCTTTTGTTTCACCCGAACCGGGAATACACATCAATGCGGGAGCAGGATTCTTTTCGTTCACTTTATCCGGTATCAGCACCAGAAAAGGTACTACAGCTTCCGGCAAAGGATATGATTCCCATTTCTCCACCCGGTAGCCCTCTTTCTGTTCACAGCTGACGCGGCGTGGTTCGGGCAAGCCTTCCATGGAAGGATGGTGCATGATGTCTGCCATTGCCCGGCTTATCCCCTTTTGCCATTGCTTAAACTCTGGCTGCGTGAAATCAGGACGGAATGTAAATTCGGGTGTCGTCCTTTTTAGCATGGTGTGCACAATTCCTCTTGAACTTACATAACGACCGTCCGTCCGGTCTGTTGCTATCCGCGCATATTTGTGCGGTTCGATAGTATCTGCCGGACTTTGGGCAAAACTGCCCAAAGCCATACAACTGACAAATACACACAAAATCCATTTACTTATCATAGCCGGGATTGTTTTTCAGTTTCGGATCGGTGTTCAATGTCTCAATATCGATGGGCCACAGCAGTTTGTATGCCTCGTCTGCCTTTAACAAAGCACCCGGATCATCATAGTTTGCCGTATCCGAGAAAGCCAATGGTTTCCTGTCATCCCCTTGCAGGCGTACAACGTCAAACCAACGCTTACCTTCGGAAACAAACTCATGGTCTCTCTCTTTCAGAATGGCCAGTTCATTGGCGCCAAACGTAGAATTAATGTAAGCATGTACCTGCTCATCGTACTTGCTACCATAGGCGCGTTGTCTGACGTCATTGATATATGAGGCAACATCCCCTCCCAACAAATTTTGCACTTCAGCCATCATCAGCAAGACATCGGCATATCTGTAGACCACGTAATCATCGCAATAAGAACGGTTGCCATTACTGTTGACAATACCCATGAACTTCTTGAGCACGACGCCTGCCGAAGTTTTATCCTCATTATAACATCCCAGAAAAGTTGCCTCTTTACGGCTGTCATCATCATCCATCGAAGCAAAAAGCCCCCATTTATACTCATGCCTCAACAATCCGGTTCCTTTTGCATCGAGCGGGTCGTACAACTCATTCCCCGTTTCATCGAAGAACTGTCCTTTCAAAGAGCCAGAGTAGATAAAGTTTTCTATCCAATTGGTCTTCTCACCGTCTTCAAAGCGAACTGAGAAAATAATTTCGTCATTGCCTTTATTATCGTAAGCAAATACGTCAGCAAATTCGGGCAACAGAGAAAATTTACCAATCAGTGCTTCCAGCGATTTCTTTGCCACCTGCACATCATTGGCATCAGGAGCTTGGTCTTCGGTAGTGACTTTAGCCGACCACAAATAGATTTCTGATTTCAGCATCAACGTGGCATACAGAGACCACATACCTTTTTCTTTCTTAATCAGGTCATTGCCGGCAAATGACTGTTCGGACTTGATGATATCGGATTTTATAAAATCGAATGTCGCCTTAGCCGAACTTCTTTCTTTATAAAGTACTTCCGCATCGGTAACTCCATCCATCACTTTGGCTTCTGTCACAACGGGAAGTCCGCCAAAGGTGCGATACAGATAAAAGTAATAGAAAGCCCTGAGACCGTATGCCTGCCCAAGCAAATATCCCCTGTCGTCCTCAGAAAGGAACTCACATCCGCTTTCCACTTTCTCTATCAACAGATTGACGTTCATTATATTGCCATACAACCCGTACCAGTTGGATATACCGGTGAGGTGCTTCGAGAATGTATTGGTTTTGATTGGAGAACTTTCGTTGATACTCGTACCAATGAAAGATGTACCTGACTTCGAGGTTCCTCCGCGTGCTTCGCCCAACAAATAGAACATCTGGTACTTTTCTCTTAAATCTATATGCAGCCCAGTCATATACCCTTCGACCTGTGCCGTATTATTCCAGAAGTGTTCAGTACCGTAATAGTCTTTTGGAGTTAAATCCAACGAATCACATGAGACAGTCAGCCCTGCCAGCATAGCCACAACTAAAATATATTTGATGTATTTCATAATCGTATTATTTATAGTTATTTAGAATGTCAAGTTAACCCCAAACACCACTGTACGAGGCAAAGGGTAGCCACCATTTCTCGGGAAATCGACCGTTTCTGCGGAAACTTCCGGTGAAAAAGCATTTTTAGCAGCCGTAAGATAGCCCAGATTTTGTCCGGTAACACTAAACTCCAGCTTCTGCATTTTCAACTTTTCAATCCAGTTCTTAGGAAGACTGTAACTCAAAGACACCTCCCGGAAAGCCAGATAACTGCCGTTGTACACATACATGGAAGAGTTACGGGCATAGTTCCTTTTCTCCAACTGGTCAGCCCAGGTATAAGTAGGATACTTCGCATTCGGATTTTCAGGGCTCCATGTATCTTTACTCTCATTCAGCGTATTGTAGTAACCAACCATGTTTCCCATAAACCAGGCAGTACGTCCGTCACTAATCTTGAAGTCGAGCGCATAATCCATACGGGCATACAGCGTGAAATTCTTATATGCCAGTGTCGTGTTGATACCTCCTGTCCAGTGCGGCATCCGGTTGCCCATCTTTACCATATCATAATTATCAATCACACCGTCACCGTTCACGTCTTTCCATTTCACGTCACCGGGCTGAATAGGAAGGGCGGCCGCATTTCCGTTTGCTTTCACTTTTTCCGACTCGGGCAACTTAGCCCATGCCTCCGGTCCGTACAGCACCAAACCGTTACTGCCGTTGTTTCCGCTTGTCTTATCAACCAAGTTTCCCGGAATTTCATCATAACTCTTGTAAATGCCTTCTGCCTTGAAAGAGTAGAACACACCCGGCTCCTGTCCTTCCTGATAACCGCCTACCCACATCAAATCGCCTGTTTTAGGATTATAAACCTGGTAAGCATTCTGCCGGTTACGTTCCAAACCATTATCAGGCAGTTTCATAATAGTATTCTTATTGTATGCACCGTTCACGCTTACATCCCAGTTCCAGTCACGGCTACGAATCACTTTAAATCCGAGTTCAAACTCAAATCCCCTGTTTCTGATTTCACCGTTATTGGTTCGGAATGTAGTCAGACCGGACGAAACCCGGCAATGGTACGTTGGCATATTTATCTTGTGTGACACGATTATAGAATGTAAAGTTTGTGTTTATCCGGTTTTCTAAAAAGCTCAGATCAAGACCGACTTCAAACGTATGGGACTTCTCCCAACGAAGTTGCGGGTTAGGCACTTTACTAAGCAGATATCCCACGTCGCCTCCATAATTACCCGTAGTGAAAGCTCCCTGCAAATCGTACGCGCCATTCTTCACATTCTCACCACTGATGTTAGACACATTACCGTTAAGACCGTAACTGGCTCTCAGCTTAGCAAACGAGATAACCTCTTTCAGTTCCTGCATAAAAGGCTCTTTGCTCATCAACCAACCGGCAGACACACCCGGGAATGTACCCCAACGGTTATCTCCCAGCAGAATGGAATAACCATCCCGGCGCAAAGTGGCAGAGAACAGGTATTTACCTTTATAATCGTAATTGAGACGACCGAAAAAGGACATTATACGCTGGCGTTCGTGCCATGAGTCGATGGTTCTTTTTTTCTCACCGGGAGAGGTCAGTTCCAAATCGGAAAAATCATCCGTCGGTGCGCCCGAACCTGCCGCGCTGAACCCTTTGGTGTATTCGTCGTAGTACTCAAAACCTGCCAGAACATCGAAGGAATGGTTTTTAAACGTATTGTTATAAGTTAACACAGCATTGTAAGTCTGCGATATGACCTTTCCATATTCGGCAGACGATTCCCGGGCACGATTCCACTCGTCTGACCAAGTCAGGTAATCTTTATCAAAATGTTCCTTCATACCCTCGTCGTACATCCAGATTCCGTTCAATTTCAAAGAAAGTTGCTTGTAGTCGAACTTCAGACTTTGCCCAAACGTGATCTTATCGTTATTATTATCGCGTATAAACTTATCGAGATTTACAGCCATGCTTCCATTCTCTACATCATCACCCAAAAGTAATTCGCCGTTGGCATTGTATCCACGCATAGTGGGAGGAGCCGAAAGCATAGAGGTGAAATAGATATCTTCCTGGCGGGCATCACTTTCACGTCCGTTGGGCAGTCCATTATATTTAGAATTGACTAAAGAGAAATTGGTGTATGATGTCAGCCAATCCTTAATCTTATATTCCCCGTTGAACATTGCGGAAATGCGCTTATAGAAATTATTCAGAGGCAATCCTTCCGTCTTGTTATATCCCAATCCGGCATAATAATTACCTCGGTCGTTTCCTCCCGACAAACTCAGGTTATAGTCCTGCGACATGGCAGGACTCTGTATGTTTGCCTTTCCCATATCCCAGTTTTTATAAATAATCTCATCACCATACACTGGGTCGGTCATAGTCTGCCACCCCTGTTTGAGCAGAAAAGCCAGGTCGGGAGTATAAATCATTGGGCTCCAAAAGGCTCTGCTATCTTTGTTTCCATCAGCAGGTTTCGTTTTGGCAGCATCCGACCAATAGATATTTCCCGTACCGTAAGCCTCAGCTCCCTTTAATGAACCCATATTGGTAGTACCTACCCACTGACCATTGGATGTCTGAAATATCTGTGAAGAACGCTGAATGGATGATCGCATATAATACAGATAATCTCCACCATTCATAAAGTCGTACGGACTATTCATATAATTAAAGCCGACTTTGGCTTTCAGGTTAATAGATGTATGTCCTTTTTTACCTCGTTTGGTAGTGATAATCACAACGCCATTGTTTGCGCGGGCACCATACAGAGCTGTTGCTCCGGCATCTTTAAGAACATCGATAGACTCGATATCTTCCGGATTAATATCAGACATGCTCTCTCTTTGCTGCCCGTCGACCAATATCAACGGAGATCCTGTACCGTCCAGATTGGTCCCCCCTCTTAAAACAATGGCGGGAGCTGCATTGGGATTTCCGGAAGACTGTATGACACGAAGACCGGACACCGCACCGGAAAGAGCCTGTGCAGGATTAGAGAACAAACCGACATTCAGATGATCGTTATCGACATTGGCAATGGAGTTTGTCAGCTTACTTCTTAGCTGGGTTCCGCCATATCCGGTGACAACCACTTCGTCCAGAGCAACATTATTTTCAATAAGTACAATCTTGAAGAAGGACTTATCGAACAACGATACAGTTTTATTTTCGTACCCTATATAGGTACAGGTAAGTTCCCGCACCTGATCCGGCACGGCAAGGGTAAACTTTCCGTCTATGTCCGTGATGGTACCACCCGTAGTACCCACAAGCTGAATAGTAGCACCAATAACTGTTTCCCCTTTATTATCGGTTACGACACCACTGACCTGCCGCTTCTTAGACTGTTTTGCAACCTCTTTCTTATAAATATTGATGTGCCGTTCTTTGATAAGATATTGTAAATCTGTTTTGCTTAGAATCCGGTTCAAAGCATCCTGAATAGACAGGTTCCTGACATCAACATCTACCTTGACGCCTTTCACGTCATTGTCCGCGTAGAAAAACAGG